>JAVJIF010024204.1:0-73884 GCA_038442645.1 Agave tequilana
TTTTTCTGAAATAAAACATGGAGATTTGGATAATTGGGAGTTACCAGACTAATCTTGTCTATTAGAAACTGGGACCGTTACAGTTGGTATCAGAGCAAGGCTAGACGAGGTTAGTCTAGATAGATGTAGTGTAGTGTCTGATTTTGTAACTATGTCACTTGTATGTGTGCTTGCGTAAGTTAGACGAGCGGTATTGGAGAAACAATGGACTCTTAGGTTTGACTGACCCTGAAATGTATGGTATTTAACTGTTCTCTTACATTTGAATTTGGGTACCCCATACCTTAGTTCAAATGGATCCTGCGAAGGGTGCGGGCCCTTTGTATGGATTCCAGTGGTATGGGACACTGGGGAGGGAGAGCAACAAAATATCACACAGTCGGGGTTAACCCAAATGGAGGGACACCGAGTCCAATGGAGAATTTATGAAAGATGGGTATGATTAAAGAATTGATGATTCTCTAACAGTCTTATATACATGCAACTTATTATTTTGAGGCATTTGAATGCAAACCATCTAATGTAAATCCTTACTTCTACAGATGGGAGATTCTGATATGCCAAGATCATCATCTGATGGTGCAGAGTTAGAAAGTTTGAGTTGGATAGAGATCACATGGATTAGGTTTACGAATCAGATGAAATGATTCAGCAATCATCTTTAATGGCCCCCGGACAGCAAGAATACGGTGGGTCTAGTGGGACATGATGGCGAAGATGCAGTTAGTGAGGCTGAGAGTGTTATGAGAAAAATGCCAGAAAACTGCGGGGACCGGGAGTCTTGCCCAGCGATGAGTTGAATCCTGAAGGAAGGATTTTTTTTTGGAGGTATTTGGTGGGACTCCAGCTGGGCCGAAGATATGGATCTTTACGATGACCACGAGTATTGGAGATGTGAGAATGATGCTATATGGAGGAAGTGAATCCTGAAGAAGAAGAAGACCCTGAGGAAGTGAACACTGAAGAAGAAAAAGACCCTGAGGAAAGTGAACCCTGAAGAAGAAAAAGACCCTGAGGAGAGGACCTAGAGGGAGGTGATTCTGTAGGGGACAACAAGGAGGAAAGCTTCACTGGTTATAATATAACTCCCTGATAGAGACCTTGTGTGGTGGCATTTTGGAAGGAAAAGTGTTGGCTCATTTAAGTAGGGCTTTTTGGGGTGGGAAGTTATTGTATGTGTTATGTAAGCAATGTGTATGAACGATGTATCTCATTATAAATGCACTTGTATTTTGTAAGAAGTAAGCATGCCAAGTAAATTGGTTATAAAAACATTTTGAAGATAAATGAAACTAGTATTTTGTATATGGGACATGCTTCTTTTGTTGTAATTATACTGTCGATGATAAAACTGGATTATTCTTTAGGTATAGATGGACTTGAACTTTCCTCCACCTGATGCTAATTCTGAAGGCAGTGTCCCATTGCACAGTGCAATCGGAAGCGTCCATCCCCGACAAATCATGAGTTTGGGGTGATCAATCAAATGTCAACCAGAGAGTTCTAGACAGGGTGCCGGATTGGCTGGTGCAATTGGCAACTGTAAATAACCCCCGAAGAGCTCTAGAGCAATTTCAAAAGTTAAATCTACCAGCATTTAAAAGGAGAGGCTGATCCAATACAAGCTGAAGAGTGGCTTCGCCAGATTGAAAAGATACTAGATGTCATGGAATGCACTGAGAGTCAACGAGTATCTTTTACCTCTTTTATGTTCTAAGGGGAGGCAGAAGTTGGTGTGAAATAATTAAAAGTGGGGCTAAAACCTTGGGAAAAGAAATCTCTTGGAACTTTTTAGTTAAAAAGTTTAATGAAAAGTACATATCAGGATTGGTGAAGGACAAGCTTGCAATGAAATTTCAAGATCTGAAACGGATCATTGACAGTGAGCCAGTATGAAGCAAGTTTACTCAACTTTCAAGATATGCTGAGAAGCTGGTGTCTGAAGAGGAGGATAGGACAAAAAGATTGTGAGGGACTTGAAGCCTGAAATCAGGAGTAAATGATCCCATTCCAACTATAAATTTATAGCCAAGCTGTAGAGAAGGCACTAGAAGTGGAAAGGGATATGCAAGAAAGTCAGGAAGTAAGGACCAGAGAACTGCCTTTCATAAAACGCCCCCGGTATACTAATACACCGAGCTTTGGAGCTTACCCCATGAGGCCCGACAGAGGCGTGGGTCTCCACTAATGCCCGTCCAAGGAACCAGGGTGAACTCGTGGCCCAGGAGTAGGCGGTTGCCTCATGCGGCGTCACCAATATCCTCCCCACGCTCCAGCTTTGCGGGGAACCAGTGGTGTCCAAGGTGTAACCGAAATCACACTGGCAGTTGTTCCATCGGTAAACAATGCTTTGCTTGTGGCAGACTAGGTCATATGAAGAAAGATTGCCCAACTTTACACGGACATCCAAGTGCTAGTAGGGGAACAGGTAGGCCGACCTTGGGCATCGCCCCAACAACAGGAGGACCAACAATCGCCTTTAGGCAACCTGTCAACAAGGCTCGTACAGTCATGACTCGACATCAGTACAACAACCCCGAGCTCAAAGAAGAATGAATGCAGTAACTCAGCAGGAGGCTCGAGCATCTATCGCAGTGGTCGAAGGTACTGTTTGTATATCTGAAAATATTGCTCGAGCATTATTTGATCCTGGTGCTACCCACTCCTTTATTTCTTCATCATTTGCAACAACAATAACAAGGAATCTGAACCTATGAGTTATCAACTAGTGGTGTCAACCCCTGTAGGCGCAAGATTGACCACTAGTGAGTACTATAAAGGATGTGAAATTATTATAGGGGAAATGAAAACACAAGCAGACCTGATTAAAATAGGAAAGATGGAATATGACATCATCCTAGGAATGGATTGGTTGTCAACATATCGTGCTCATGTAGATTGTCACCAGAAGAGAATAATTTTTAAGCTAGAGGGAGCTCCAGAAAAAGTTATGAAGGGGCGAAGAATAAAATTTGCACTCCAGTCATTTCAGCCATAAAGGCCACTAAGTTATTGAGGCGAGGGTGTCAAGGATTCCTAGCAACCATTGTTAGTGAGGAAGACAAGATGATAAAAATTGAAAACATAGAAGTTATAAGAGAATACCCTGATGTATTCCGGAGGATCTACCCGGCTTACCCCCAGATAGGGAAGTAGAATTTTCCATTAATCTTCTACCAGGGACAAGTCCCATATCCAAGGCACCCTATAGAATGTTGCCCGCAGAAATGAAAGAATTGAAGGACCAGCTGCAAGAGTTACTAAGTCTCAGATTTATTCGGCCGAGTGTATCACCTTGGAGTGTTCCCGTATTATTTGTTAAGAAGAAGGATGGGAGCATGAGACTGTGCATGATTATCGCGAACTGAACAAAGTCACTATCAAAAATCGATCCACTGCCGAGGATTGATGACCTTTTTGATCAACTTCAGGGTGCCAGCATATTTTCCAAGATAGATCTAAGATCTGGATACCATCAATTAAAGATTTAAAAGGAAGATGTTCCAAGACGGCTTTTCGGACCAGATATGGCCACTATGAGTTTTTAGTGATGCCATTTGTTTGACCAATGCCCCAGCAGCATTTATGGACTTGATGAATAGGATCTTTCAGCCATACCTAGATCAATTTTGTGGTGGTGTTTATTGATGACATACTAATTTACTCAAGAAGCACAGAAGAACATGAAAGGCACTTAAGGATAATATTAAAACTATTGAGAGAGAAACAACTCTATGCAAAACTTAAGAAGTGTGAGTTCTGGCTAGAAAAGTTGGATTCCTGGGTCACATCATAGACAAGGAAGGAATATCAGTGGACCCTGCGAAGATCGAGGCGATTAAGGAGTGGCCTCGACCTACCAATGTCACGGAAGTGCGAAGCTTCTAAGATTGGCTGGGTATTGTAACGCCCCGATCCTGCGGGTACGGAGACGTTACTGCAACGTATATACGCAGGTCTGAAATACCCTCACGTATACGCTAAGCATCAGTACAGGCAAGAATCAGAGTACGGAAGCAAGTGGTGCATTATACATTCCAACACATGAGTACAATTACAAAGTTATCACCAGAGGTGATCGAATATTACATGAATATTACATCACTGATATGCGCAATTGCGAGATTACAAAGATATGTACATGTATGAACAGTACAAAGACAGGCTCAGAGTCATAACAAGAAAACTCTAGAGCCGCACATGGGGGGCCTGGAAGGATAGAGCTTCAGATGGTCTGCTGGAGATCCATGCTACCGCTGCGCCACTCTGATCAACAACTGGGGGAATCCACACGCTCCAAGCTCCATGACCTGGACATGAGAATCTAGGGGAGTCAGATGGAACTCCCCAGGCGAGTGGTGATACAAAAGCCGGATGGCGTGCTGAGATAAGTACCAGTGTAACGATAAAACCGAATCATAATCATGCATTGAAAACCGTGTCGTGAGCAGAAGCAAGTAAGCAAGTAGATGTCAGACAGGAAGTACTCAGGGTATGATGAGAACAGGAGACTGGTGGAATAGAATACAAGGAATAAAGCAGGGTATGAACAGCTAATATGATAATAATCATAAAACCGGAAATCCGATGTAAAATTGATGAAAGCATTCGTGGCAAATCATACAACGGTCATAACAGGAGTACATAACGGGCATAACAGGAATCATAACAAGCATAAGGGAGTTCATAACAGGCATAACAGGAATCATAACAAGCATAACGGGAGTTCATAACAGGCATAACAGGAGTACATAACAGGCATAACAGGAGTACATAACAGGATAACAGGAGTACATAACAGGCATCTTTTATTATTATTACTCGTCTGACCCATATATCTAGGTATGTGTCCTGGTGTACATCCCAACACAATACATCCATATATAAGCAAGCCGAGGGTTGTTACTGGAAGCTGATGAAGAACTGATAGCTCCTCTTATAGTAGTTCCCGACCGCTCGGGACACAGCCATTTGGGGCCTTAAATCCCCCTAACACGCATCTTCTGGGGGCCTGAAATCCCCCAAACACGAATCGTCAGTTCTGGTATTCCACTACTATAAGCAAGGCATCATACCGGCATCCATCACTCCTCCCATCCCCGTGCAAGTTATCTTTTTATGGCTTAAGTATCTGGTCATGACAGGAGTTCATAACAAGAGATCAGGTACAGGCAGGAGATGGCCCTACAGATTCAAGAGGTGGCCCTCACATTCAAGAGGTGGCCCCCATCACGTATGTGGTGTGGCACTTTGTTCCATGTGACACTTTGTTCTGAGGGGAATGGATTCTAGAGGTGGCCCCCACAGATTCAAGAGGTGGCCCCCACCACGTGTGTGATGTGGCACTTTGCTCCGTGTGGCACTTAGTTCCATTCAGGATCCGCCGTGAACAGGTGGTATAACATGAGCCAGTGTCAAGTAGTAGCATGTCGGGTGGTCAGGTGATAACATATCATCTGTCAGGTGATATAAACAGGTGTTAAATAGTAGCATGCATGTAACAGGTATGAAGTAATGACATGGCAAGTGTTAACATATCAGGTAAAATATATGGCATGTGGCAAAGTAGTAGTTGAGCCACAACCAAGCGGAGCTGAGCAAGCTGGAAGTACAGACAGCAAACAGTATTTAACACTGGAGCGTCTCGGCACGGTTACCGGGACAACTCGGCTTAAAGTGCGAGTAGGAAGTCCGGCAGCATCTCGCTAGACGAATCTAGTTGTAAAGCGCTGAACGCTGATCATGATAACCAGGCGGAGCTGAAGACCTGACGGTCCCAATCACTTCCCATTCGAGATAGTGAGTGACCGGAGGCTGAATGGTCTGGAGGTAGTGCTGAGAACCTGACGGTCCCAATCACTTCTCTTTCAAGATAGTGAGAGACCGAAGGCTGAGGGCTGAGGGACCAAGAACGCTCGCACTCTCGGTGGTTACCAGCAATCCAGGAGTGGGCAGAAACCCAGAGTCAACGACCACGAAGGGTCGGCCACGCATAGCATAAAGCAGTAAAATACATATAAACATGGAATAAAATACATGTCGACCCGACGAAGCGGGGAAACCCAAATGGAGGCGAGAACACTCGCCTAAATCACCGGAATGCCGAAAAGTCCGAAAATCCATGGAACTCGCGCACGCGCCTTAAAATATAATAGACGCGGGGGTCGCAGACGCGGGAGTTGCGTCGCGGGGAATAGCAAACGCGGGGAATCACAGACGCGGGGAATCGCGTCGCGAGAATAGCAGACGCGGGAATCACAGACGCGGGAATCGCGTCGCGAAGGTGCCACAAACGCGGGGTTCGAGACCCGCATTCAAGTCAGGGCACGAGGAGAACACGGACGCGGTCGAGGGTTCCGCGTCGTGTTAACACGAGAAGAACACAGACGCAGGCATAAGCTCCGCGTCGTGTTGATACAGGAACGCGAAGGCCGTGTTAAGAATTGCTTGGACGCGGGAGTGAGATCCGCGTCAGCACTTAATCAGAGAGAGTGATAGAGAAATGGGAGAGCATGGATAGGGAGAGAGAGTGAAAAGGTGATTTGTTGGTGGTGGTGTTTATATTGTCGTTGAACTTGTCACCGAAATGATTACCGGAATAATCGTACATGATTACCGGAATAATCATCGGAGATGTCACTGGAATGATTACCGGAATAATCGTAATTGATTACCGGAATAATCATCGGAGATGTCACTGGAATAATTACCGGAATAATCGTGAACGATTACCGGAATAATCATCGGAGATGTCACCGGAATGATTACCGAAATAATCGTGAACGATTACCGGAATAATCATCGGAGGCGTGCCGACGAAGAAGAGCTCGGCCCCAATCCAAAGGAGGTGGCCGGCCCTTGAGAAGATGATGGGGTGATGGTTTTGTGGAGAGGTTTGTTGTGGTGGTATTTTTGGAGAAGGTAAAGGAGAAGGTGGAAGCTTTGGTGGAGTTGTTGAAGTTGTGGTGGTTTAAATGGAGATGGAGGAGGAAGAAGATGGAGGTAGGGAAGTAAAGAAGTTGTAGTGGTTGTGGTTGTGGTGGAGATGAAGGAGGAGTTGGTGGGGTTAAAGTTTGGTGAAGAGAAAAATGAAGTGGAAAGATGAAGGAAAAGTTTATATAGGAATTGGAATTGTGAAGGTGATGTAAAAATGTAAAAGAGAGGGGGTTATTTGTAAAATGGAGAGGTGAGGGCTCTTGGCCGGCATGGTGATGGGAGAGGAGTTTGAGTGGTTTTGGATATTTTGGAGAAGATATTTTTGGAGGAGGAGATATTTTTGGTGGAAGAAATGGAAGAATGGAGAAGTTTGGAGAATTTAGTGGAAAGAAAAGAAAGGAAAGAAAAAGGAAAAAGGAAAAGAAAATGAAAAAAGAAGATATTCTCTGGGAAGAAAAAGTGAAAATAATTAGAGTAGCGGATTCCCGGGATTTAGTTGCGGATGCGGAAAACTTTCGGAACCGAAATCGTCCGAAAATCAAGTATCTCGGAACGACCCGCAAAATTCTCAAAAATAAAGAATATTATTCTAAGATCACGGTGAAATCCGTTTCAAGAAATTCTTTATAGTTTTTAAATTAAAAATCCTGGAATCGGCCGCCAATATCGGTCGACACCAAATCTGGCAGAAATCTGATAAATTTGAAAATTCCCAAAAAATGAATTAAGATAGTAAATATTATCTAAGCAATATGTGAAAGCGGTTTCTCAAAATTTGACTCCATTTGTAATTAAAAATCCAGGAATCGGTCAGTGGCATTGGTCGACACCTGTTTGAAGATTTCATTTAATTCAGGAAAATTCAGAAAATCACAAAAATCTTAAATATTGAAAAATGATGTTTGAAACTGAAATCGGTCAAATCTAATATCAGAAAGACCAAACGAGTAATACCCTAGGATCGGGTTCTCGGTTCAGACTAGGGCTGACTCTGAGTCCGTGAATCCGGATCCAAGACAAAACGATCATATAAATAAATACATACAAACAAATACAAGAAGTAAATCGAAAAATACGATCGAAAAATCTGAATACGCAACTAAGTACGTATTCCGGGAGCGGGGTGTTACAGGTATTATCGGAGGTTTGCAGAAGGATTCTCCAGAATAGCGGCATCCTTATCACAGTTAACCAAGAAAGGCCTCAAATTCCATTGGGGAGATAGTCAGGAGAGAAGTTTTCAAGAATTAAAGGATAACTAACATCGGCTCCAGTCTTAGCCATGCCCACTGGGACTGAAGGCTATGTTGTATACAGTGATGCGTCAAAGTCGGGACTGGGGTGTGTATTGATGCAACATGGGAGAGTAATTGCATATACTTCTAGACAACTAAGGAACATGAGAGGAATTACCCAACCCATGATCTCGAGCTAGCTGCAGTCATCTTTGCCTTAAAAATATGGCGACACTACCTTTATGGGTCTCATGTGATATATACAGATCATAAGAGTCTAAAATACATCTTACCCAAAAGGAACTGAATATGCGTCAAAGAAGATGGTTGGAGTTAATGAAAGACTATGATTTGGCCATTCATTACCACCCCGGGAAGGCCAATGTGGTGGCAGATGCCTTAGTAGGAAGTCTGGAGGATCCTTGGCAGTATTGTTAAACCCAACAGACTGGCCTGTTAAAAGAGATAGAGAGGATGCAACTAGAGGTTCTAATAAAAGAACCCAGGTGGGGGATGGGTCAGGTAAATCAAGTTAGCATTGGTTTTGACCTCCATGAAGAAATCAAAGAAGCACAACTAAAAGATGATCAGGTAATTAAGAATGTGTAAAGGGTGCAAAGAGGTGAAACTCAAAATTTTACCATTGTTAAGGACTTGCTAAGAAAGGGGAGCCGAATATATATACCTCCAAATTTTAGGCTCAAGGAGCAAATTATGACTGAAGCTCATTGCGCCCTATACCGCACATCCTGGAACAACTAAGATGTATCAGGATCTACTAACAAACTTTTGGTGGGAAGGAATGAAGAAGGACATTACAATTTGTACAAAGATGTCGATATGCCAACAAGTCAAGATGACACATGAAGCCTCCGAGACTCCTCATGCCCTTGCAAATCCCTGAATGAAAGTGGAGCAATATTAATATGGGTTTTGTGACAGGGCTCCCTAGATCCCCTCAAGGATATGATGCCATATGGGTGATAGTCGACCGACTCACAAAATCCGCTCATTTCCTACCCATTCGAATAAACTATTCGATGGATAGGTTAGCCCAAATCTACTCCAAGAAATAATCAGGATTCATGGAGTACCTGAGACAATTGTGTCAGATCAAGACCCTCGGTTCCAGTCAAGCTCTGGGTCAGTCTATCCCAAGCTTTGGGCACTAAACTGCATCCAAGTACAGCTGCGCATCCGCAAACTGACGGGCAGTCAGAAAGAACTATTCAAATATTAGAAGATATGTTGAGGGCATGCGTATTGGATTTCGGAGGCAATGGGAAAAGTACCTACCACTAGTAGAGTTTGCATATAACAATAGTCACCAGTCAACTATAGGGATGCCGCCATTGAAGCTTTGTATAGGAGGAAATGTAGATCTCCAATTGTTGGTAAGAGATGGAGACCGGAGATTGTTCGGAACCGATTTAGTTCAAGAAAACAACAGAGAAAATCAAATAATAAGAAAGAGAATGAAAGCGGCCCAAAGCAGACAGAAGGCATACGCAGATTAGTGTCGGAGACCCTTGGAGTTTGTAGAAGATGACAAAGTTTTCTTTAAAGTATCTCCAATGAAATGAGTGATACGCATGGGCAAACGAAATAAGTTGGATCCCCGTTTTATGGACCTTTTGAGATATTAGAAAGAATTGGACCACTGCCTACGGTTAGCCCTGCCACCAGAAATTGAGAAAATACATAACATTTCATGTGTCGCAATTAAGGAAATACATGACAGATCCCAGTCATGCCTCAGTACTCACACAACAACACAATCCAAGAGGACTTATCATATATGGTGGAGCCAGTACAAGTTCTATATCAAAGAGAATAATTACGGAACAAAGCGATTCTTTGGTAAAGGTATTATGGAGGAGCCAGGAGATCGAAGAAACTACCTGGGAACCAGAGGAGGAAATGCGAAAAACCTACCCACAGCTTTTCAAGGTGCGTTGAGCTTCGGGTCGAAGCTCCCTTTAGGGGGTAGAAATGTAACAGCCGATTTTCTACTTATATATTTCACCTCCTAATTATTTGATCATCGGTGGATTTATTTAAAATTTTCTTTCTCTCTTTCTTTATCCTCAAAATACTAATAATAATACCAAAGGTTAAATTTGTTATAAATGAATTACTTTCCTAATGGAAATATGGTAAATAGGGAGTACATGAAATTTGTGTATAGTGTACCTATGATAGTATAAATAAGGTACTAGTATAAATAAGAGTATGTCATGGGTATTTCAAAAAAAATATGAATTTCTTAATTAAGATCTATGGTATACTAAAAATATACATGGAGATAGCAGAATGGGGTAGGTGTGCATGTAGGGGGAGATCTAGGGCTAGGATCTTTGATGTAAGATAGGACAAGTGGCAACTTAAGGGGGGATCTCACCTTGTAATTTACACTAATAAAAAGAAATTATACCTATTTTGCCCCCATCTCCTACGTTCAGATCTGAGAGAAAAAATTTTCCCTTCTCTGTATCTCCTTCTTCCAAACCCTAGATCTACCTGATCTCTCTTCTTTCCCCACTCAAATTCTCTCTCCCCCGCTTCTTTGCATCCCCGGCCGGAGCCAGGGGGCGCAGCGCGCGCAGCAGTCGCGCGCGGTGCGCGCGCGGCTTGGAATTGGGGGGCGCGTGTTAGCCGGAGGAGGAGGAGAGGTGTGGTTTTGGGCTGATTTTCAAGGGAGGAGCAAACCCTAGATCTGAAATTTTGGGTTCCAAAACTCCAAATTTAGAGGTTAATTCGAACTGAAAAATAAATAAGGTAATCATCTATGTCTTCTCTTATTGTTAATTGTATGTGATCTAAAATTTCCTATGTTTCATTGCTAGGGTTGTTAGGTGGGGAGTTCGATCAACGGGAACTAAGGAGGAGATCAATCTACAAGTGAGTAGACTACTACACTCACTAATTTTTCTCGTAAATATGGATTAAATTCAAGTACCTAATGTATAGAAGATATGAAGGATTGAGGGAAAATTGGGGATGATGTCACGTAGTATTAGAGTAAGCTAGTCATCATGGGATTAGCATCATGTTCTTCCCCTTTTCCTAGATGGTTATGTTAAAAGATTCGCATGGTAGATGCTAGTGATAATTAGATCTACATAATTTTCATGGTAACATACATGAAATGCATATCTAGGGATGGTTAAGTCTTAAGTAGTTTCCAATATGAACCTTGTGGAGAGCATAAATATGTATGGTTATTACTCTACACCCAATATATGCGAAATCTCCTACTTACTAATTATGGGTAAGAAGAAAGTAAAAGTGGAACCCCTATAAAAGAAAAGGCATGGGTCCTTAAAATCATAAGACTTATACATGTTCACATGTGTTGTAATTAATAAGAATCATTGTGTTTAGTTTTTATCCGATACATATATCATGTGCCTAATAGTATGATGATTGTGTGACTTATACTTGGCATGTTTTTTGGAGGAAGGGGCCGGGCGGGAGCCGGTAGGAGGGGGAAGACGTGGTTATCTTTTAGTGTATGTATATGTAATTATAAGGAGGAAGGGGTCGGGCGGGCGCCGTAGGAGGGGGGAGACGGTGGTCATGTGTCATATAAATATACACACACACATACATATATATATATATATATATATTTATCCATATGCTATATATGATCTTTGTTGTATTTATAAGGAGGAAGGGCACCGGGCGGGAGCCGGTAGGTGGGGAAGACGGGGAATTTGAACTTTATGCTTATGAGTGATGAATGTATGTGTCTTATTAATAAACGATATAGTGTATTGTCTGAATGTGATATTATTTAATAAGGGAATTGGGCAAGGTAAAAGCATGTACGTAGGAATATCTGTGTAGGAAATTAATTGATGAACTTGCTCTCATATGTACTCGGAAAGAACCTTTTAAGTAAATAAAAGAAAGTTTGGTAGCCGAGACTTTTAACTAATAAATTGTATAAGGATATGGGTGTATAGGAGAGGGTCACATGGTAGGGGTAGCAGTCATTATGTTCATGTAAGACCTCCTCGGACCCCGCAAGGTATGTTTGTGATAGAATGTCCATCTTATCAGTTCCTAGTGCTTGTGTAGTTTACTCACTGAGCCGTTGAGCTCATTCCTTTCTTTCCCACATTTCAGGTCTGGATAAAGGAAAGGGCCTGCTTTAGCTCGGAGAATTTAGTTATGGGCCGAACGACATGCCAATCTACTTTTTGTTTTTGTTAACTCTTTGCATATGTATGCTTTCCTTTAAGTACTTTCTAGCTTGATATGTTATGGCATAACTATTGTATGTAACTCGTCCTTTGTAATATTTTGAGACTAAGGATTTATGGTACATGGGATGTTTTGAGAACTAAGACTAGTGATCGTATTTAGTAATGATGTGTTGAAGATCAAATATCCTTGATGTACATGTCATTAAGACATATTTTGGAAACATATTGTGGAAACCTACTTTGAGAATGTAATATTTTAGGAATGAGATATTTATACCTCGTGATAAGTAGGCCGTATGGGCCGAAATTCTTATGGGAATAAGTAGGCCATGGAGCCGAAATTTTTGTTCTATGTCATGTAGAAAGGTGAAACTTTAGGGGATATGCTGTCAAATTTTCTGAAATAAAACATGGAGATTTGAGATAATTGGGAGTTACCAGACTAATCTTGTCTATCAGAAACGGGACCGTTACATCTTGACACATGACTTTACATAGGATAGATTGTTGTAATAAATGGTTATATAATATATATCACTGTGCTTTATTATGAATCATATATGCTAGACAATAGTATGATAACTATACTTAATTATGCATGTGTTGCTAGATTCTGCATGTTGCATTATATTCCCTCTTTTTATCACTCACTTAGGTCGCTATTGACGACCTTGAGTTTGCTTGCTCAGGTTCTGATCAAGAAACTCTGCAGGAGCAAGAGTACTTCGAGCATCTTGCTGATCTCCAGTAGACAAATCTTTCTATCCTCATATGTGAGAGACTGTTATAGTTATATTTCCTATGATTTCATTATGTTGTAATAAGTAAAACCTTTGGTGATATTATGTATTTAATTTCTTTTAGCTGGAATAATTGATAAACCTTGTCTTATTTGAATTAATGTACTGAGGCTTAACGTATTTGTTTTGAAAATACGTCGCCGGCTCTCGTCACGCACCCCTCTTTATGAGTATTATGATTGCGGAGCGTGACAATTAGTGTCACCACTAGACACTGAAGGGCATGGAACTCACACAGCTAGCACAGCCGCAGGAAACTTCGTAGCGGATGCTGACATTTTGGTAATGCCAAAGGCACCACTACTGGGTTAGCACCTAGAGCTCACCTTGCAGTTTATAAAGTGCTACCTGGCACTTACAAAGACACGGTTAAAAGGAATAGACCAAGCCATCCGAGATCATGTTGATGTGCTCTCTATGTCTCTTGGCTCGGTCCGATTACCTTCTATAATGACCTTGCAATTGCATCATTTGCCGCCATCACAAAGGGCATTGTCCCTTGCCAGGCTGGAGGAAACGATGGGCCTCTTCCTAACATGGTCGATGGATCTCCATGGATCATAACAGTCGGGTCAAGCACCACCGGTAGAATCATAAAGCTTGGAGATGGTAGGGAATTCTATGGCGAGTCTGCTTATCATCCAGGCAACTTCACCCCCACACAACTGCATTTGGTGTACCCATATGGCATTTTGAAGAGAAACAATTCAAAGTGATGCCAAGGTAACTCTCTAAATTCACTCGATGTAAAAGGTAAAATTGTTCTATGTGGAGCCAGTTCTGCATATAACATAAACATAGAAAAGGGTGAGGTGGTCAAAAAGGCCGAAGGCGCCGCTGTTATAATCATGAGCCAACCACGGCTAGGAAACCGAACTGATGCTGATCCTCACATCCTCCCAGCCTCCCGTGACGCTACATCCATCTTGAATTATCTCAATGCTTCACAAAATCCGACTGCAGCCATCACATTCAATGGAACACAGTTTGGGGGTCGTCCTACTCCTGCAGTTTCATCCATCTCAAATCGTGGTCCTAACCTCTTGAATGGTAATATCATAAAGCCAGATATCATCGCGCCTGGGTCTAATATTTTAGGAGACTGGACAACTAAAGTTGGGTCCAACTGTGCCGGCACAACAAAGACATTTATTACTGTAAGTGGCACCTCCATGGCTGCACCTCATGTGTCCGGAATCGTAGCTTTGCTCAGGCATAATCATCCAGGTTGGTCAGCTGCTGCAATTAAATAAGCAATCATGACAACTGCATACATACAGGATCGCGATGGGAATCCTATAAAAGATGAATAAACAGTTAAAACGCGGGTGTCTTTATTATGGGTTCTGGACATGTTGATCCGATAGCAGCTAATGAACCAGGCCTCATCTATGACGTCAAACCACATGATTACATCCTCTACCTTTGTGGAATGAACCTTTCCGATAACCAAGTCACAGCTATTGTTGGGGGTCCAATCAAGTGTTCTCAAATTCGACCAACTAAGGCCAAACAATTAAACTATTTATCGATTTTGGTGTATCTTGGATCTAACTCGATGACAAAGACTATAAACCGGACATTGACAAATGTAGGCGATGCCAATTCAGTTTACTCACCCAGCTTTGACAATCCAGACGGAGTGAATGTGGATGTTTATCCAGATATACTTCAATTCTCTCAACCCAATGAAAAGCAAAACTTCTCTGTCACATTAAGCATCCAGGGCATCCCCCCAAAGGCAGGTAAAATTTCAGAAGGGCAACTGCTATGGGATTCCGAAAAGTATGTGGTGAGGAGTCCCATTGCTGTCACTTTTACTTAAGACACAATGAATAGTGGCCAGTGTGTGTACCTGTAAGATTTATGAACATAAAAGTGTATAGCATCATATATGTGGAACAAAGATTCTCGTGCAAAAATTTGTTAGGATTATGACGTGAATACGTCATGAAAGTAGTCAATTAATGTCGAATTTGGCAGTTTTCTTTTCTGGATCTGTTTTGAGTCTGAGTTGGATTCAAGTTTTTTTTATTCTGATTGAAGGTGTTTTGAGTCCGAGTTGGATTCAAGTTTCCTTTATTCTAATTGAAGGAGTTTGTTTACAATTAGGAGAGTTCTATGGTCTATAAATAACCCCTTAGGGGTGGCCTTCAATGTATTCCAAGAGAATCCTATAAATTTATAATTCCTAAGGGTGTAATTCATCTATGTGAGAAATTCATGAGAAAAGCTTAGCCACAAGGGTCCGCTGTTCTTGGCGGCCATCAAAAGCTTGTAGCTTTTCAGCGTGAAGTGTAAGAAATTCTTATTGTACTCCCCCAAAGTTTTAATAAAGTTTCTCCCCCCTTCTCCTGTTGACATACACACGATCTGTTTGATCGATGGAACCATGTTATATTGTGTGTTGGCTTTCTATCTACTTTGGAATATCTTCTTCTCTTCTTCAAGTTGCCTTCGTAGATCTTGTGATTTGTATTCGCTGCGTCACCACAGTCGATCCGGTCGTGGGGCGTCCTCCCCTAAAATCACAATAATTGGTATCAGAGCATACAGATTGTTTCCCAACAATTGGTATCAGAGCAAGGTAACTTGAAGATGTTTGCGATCAAGTTCGATATTCAGAAGTTCGATGGCGTCATCAATTTCAGCAGGTGGCAGATTAGGATAAACACCATCCTTACCCAGAACGGGTTGAAGAAAGCATTACTCGGGAGGGAGAAAAAGCCTCAACACATGAAGAAAAAATTTTGACAAGAGTTAAATGAGAAAGCCTTGACAGCTATTCTGCTTTGCTTGGCGGACAAAATATTGGATGAGTTTTCTACAAAGAAAACAGCGTCCTCGCTGTGGGAGCGACTTCAGGACCACTATCTGAAGAAGTCGTTGACGAATCGGTTGATTCTGAAGCAGCGTCTTTTTCTTTTCCGCATGCATGAAGGTACACCTATTAAGTCTCACATTGCAGAATTTTTCTCTATTATCAATAATCTAGATAAGATAGAGATTAAGATAGAAAATGAGGATCAAGCACTTCTATTACTGTGTTCTTTACCTTTTTCATATAAGAGTTTTAGGGAAGCTATCATCTATGGAGACAAGTCAACAATCAAGATCAATAAGGTCAAGGAGCATCTGCTCAATAAGGACAAATTGACATCCAGTTGACGGGTGAGTCTCTTCATGATAATTCTGGGCAAGTTCATTATTTGAGGGAGAAGAGTAATAAGGAAAGTTCCACGGGTAACTCAAAACATAAGAATTTAACGTGTAATTATTGTCACAAGAAGAGGCACATTAGATCTGAGTGTTGGCTTCGAAAGAAGAAACAACCGGATGCTAATGTTACTGAACTGTTGAAGGAGATGAAGAACAGTGTGACGCTCTATCTGTTACAGACAGACCAGTTAGTAACAAAGATAGATAGATCATAGATTCTGGATGTTCACAACATATTAGTTCCAATAGGAAGATGTTCTCTTCATACACTTCAGTTCAAGGGGAAGAAGTCTTCAT
Source organism: Agave tequilana (assembly GCA_038442645.1). NCBI lineage: Eukaryota > Viridiplantae > Streptophyta > Magnoliopsida > Asparagales > Asparagaceae > Agave > Agave tequilana. The sequence goes on from JAVJIF010024204.1 coordinate 16,702, forward strand.
TGGGAATTCTGCTACAAGCAAGGTGATTGGCGAACGAACAATCCAGTTCCGGTCTCATAATGGATGCATCACTACTCTTCAAGGTGTTCGTCATGTTCCCGAATCAAGATACAATCTCATCTCTCTTGGAGCCCTACATAGAGAAGGTTCTGTTTCAGTTCGAAAGGTGATCTTATGAAAGTTTCAAAAGAGGCCCATGTGATGTTTCAAGCCGAACGTGTCGGCAATGTGTATATGATGCGGAATTCGGAGGTTATAGTTGGTGGATTGCAGTTATCCTCGGCTTCAGAAGCGTCGGTTATGGAACAATCAGAGACTACGATGGTTTCGAGCTCAGATGTTCAGTTGTACCCCGAAGAGAGATTGAGACTAGGCGCGCAACAAGATAGTCCAGATCGTTTACTCCCATGGTGGAGCAAATTCTCATAAATCTTGTGTAGATCAAAGAGATCGTTGGGTAATAAAGTTCAGGTTGGGCCTGAGCTTATTCGACCTAATCAAGATATGAATCCCATGAGGGGGTTATGGAGAAGAGGAAGTGAGATGGAGATGAAGTCAAGTTTGTTCAATTGTGCGTAGATGCGAGCACATAGAACATGGTGGTTATCTCGGACTTGGACGTATTCAAGTCAAGGGGAGATTGTTAGAATTATGACGTGAATACGTCATGAAGGTAGTCAATTAATGTCGAATTTGACAATTTCATTTTCTAGATATGTTTTGCGTCCGAGTTGGATTCAAGTTTTCTTTATTCTGATTGAAGGTGTTTTGAGTCCAAGTTGGATTCAAGTTTCCTTTATTCTAATTGAAGAAGTTTGTTTAGGACTAAGAGAGTTCTATGGTATATAAATAATCCCTTAGGAGTGGCCTTCAATATATTCCAAAAGAATCCTATGAAGTTGTAATTTCTAAGGGTGTAATTCATCTAGGTAAGAAATTCGTGAGAGAAGGTTAGTCACAAGGGTTCGTTATTCTTGGTAGTCATTAAAGGCTTGTAACTTCTCAGCGTGAGGTGTAAGTAATTCTTATTGTACTCCCCCAAAGTTTTAATAAAGTTTCTCCCCCTTCTCCTCTGGACGTACACACAATCTGTTTGATCGGTGGAACCACGTTATATTGTGTGTTGACTTTCTATCTACTTTGGAATATCTTCTTCTTCTTTTCTTCAAGTTGCCTTAATAAATCCTGTGGTTCATATCCGCTGCGCCGCCCCAGTCGATCCGGTCGTGGGGGCGTCCTCCCCTGAAATCACAATAGAATTTACTACAAAAAAAAAATCTCATGCAAAAAGTGTTGGAAAACCAATTCGGAACTCAATGCAACCCTGCCAAGACATCAAATAGAAGCTGTAAAGGATCTTGCCAATAGATTTCAGTGGTGAAGGGCTTTTAACATCTACTATTGTAGCTAATTAATACTTTGTACCACCTCTCAAGAATTCATACAAACAGAGGGGCTCAATCTCAAAGCAAACCTTCCTTTAAACATATTGGATGCTCTAATTATGATATCTTGTGCAAATTTTCTGTTGAAAACCTAATATTTGTTGTCTAAACTCAAGATTTCACTAGAAAAAAAACAGTATACATTGGAAGCGACACTATGAACAAACTCCTATTAAAGTTAAAACACTTTCTCTATTGAATCATTCATTTTAGATATCACACATAGGTACTGATGCAAATATAGATTAGACATAGATATACATAAGAATAATGAGAAGCAAATGAAACAAGAACCCAATCTCAGAATAGAATCATGGGAAATGTTTGTCACAAAACACAGCACTATAATTCCTCAAACAAATTAGAAAATGTCAAAATAAGTCTAATATCGAGTTTCTTTTTCAAACTCCATTGCCAATTTCAAATACTAAATCTAGAAAAAGGAAAAACTATGGAGTTAAGTTACCTAAGTCCTAACAATTGTGCTAACAAATCATATCATTCTCAAATTCACTTGCCTGAAGCTGGTGGAAGAAAATAAAATAAGGTAGAGATTGGGGGATTCTGTTATCACCAAGTGGTGTTCTTGGTTCAGTGACAAGGTGAGGATCATCAGAAGACCTGCTTCCGGTATAGAGGAAGGGTGGACAAGAAAAAATCAGACTTCCAATAGTGGGAAAAGCACAGAATTACATCTGTTTCAGGAGAACGAAAAGGAAAGGAAAAAAGGCAAAATAAGAGAGTTTTTATACCAGGAAAAATAATGAAAGAAGAAAGAAGGAATGAATGAGGGGTTCAGTTTATATTCTGATCAAACAGGATGAGTTCTATGTTGTACTTTAAATTGGTCCTGTGTTCACTTTTATGAACCTTCGCATGTAATTTCTCATAACTTTATATGTGTGCACATATATATTCTTTAGGACACAATATGTTTGACAAAATTTGGATAACTGTGTAAACTAAGAATATTTAATATTGACGCGGGAAGCTGGGAAGACGAACGACGCCTGCTAGATCTTGTTCTAGCGCCCATGAACCCTAAGACTTTCAGGTAGGAATTGTGCTCGAATCCACGAACACGGCAATCGAATCCACGAGCAATTTACTCGAATCCACGAGCAAGAGATAACAACTCAAATCTATGAGCAATTTGGAGAGAAATTTCAATTTTATTAATCAATATTTGATGCCAAAAATAAAGAGTACAATGGCCTATTTATAGGCTTATAAAAGAATATTACTCCTACTAGGAAACTATAACATATTTCTAAAAGAAAACAAAAGAATTAAAATAGTCCTGTCTATGAAAATTAAATTCAAAATAAAGAAAAACAATTCAAAACAAAGAAAGTGAAAAATCTGTCTATCAAAATCCAAATCTAAATCCTAATCAGAATCAAATACCCTGATACGTAATAGGGTTGTTGACAGCTAAAAGGAGTGTCGACAGTCAAGGAAAAATTGAAAAACCCTGAGTCAAAAGCCTGTCGGCATGCCAGAAGAAGGTGTTGTCGATAGGTCAAGTTATTTTGGCCTGTTGTTTGCGTTGCCTTATTCTTTGGTCTCCTACATCAATCCATCCCTCTTCAAAAGAACTCGCCCTCGAGTTCCTATCACTTTGATTGCACCGAGATACAGGAGAAGGCATCCTTTTTTTGGTAGATCTTGTAGTCGGTGAAATTAATCTCATGATAACTCTCTTACCCTTCCAAGCAAACATACATACGTTCTCCCTTCCTCGATGGGTAGCATCAACGTCATGTTACCATGGTCTTTCCAAAAGAATATGGCACTTATCCATGTCGACGACATCATAAATAACGGAATCTTGATAGTGTTTGCAAATGGATATAGAAACTTGATACAGATATGCTACCTTGATATGTGAGCCATGCTTGATCCATCTAACGTCGTAAGGATGAGGGTATGGCTTCATATCTAGTTTCAAATAATCCACGAGTGTCTTTGACACGATATTCTCACAGCTCCCATTGTTAATAATAAGATTGCAGATCTTATCCTTGACTGAACACCATTAATAGAAAATTTGGTGCCCTCGTGTGGTGTCGGGGCTCTTCGAATTGCAAAGCACTTTCTAAACAACAAAAGCAACGGGAACTCCATGTTCTTCGATGAAGTCAGAATCCTCCGGCTCTGTCTCAATTAGCACATCGTATTCTTCTTTATAGTTGCCACATTAACTTGTCTTCTCTTCGAGCACTCATTGGACATGTGTCCACGTTCACCACACTTGTAACACTTGTCAATTTTGTGCTCAAAGTAAGGATTGTCTTTGCTCTTGGCGACTGTGGGGATTGTTTTTGGTGTCGACGTAGAAGCTTTGATCGTCGGTTGTACTAGTGGGGTTGACCAGCCGTCATGGAGCTCGGCTGAACTCTGTCGCCTTCTACGGGCTCTTCGATTGACAATTGACGCCTTGAAGGTGGAGCTCTACTTTGTAATCTCTCTATCTTCATGGCCTTGCTATGGGCCTCATCAATAGAGTACACGTCGTGGAGGGTTACACACTCTTGGATGGTGTATCTCAACCTGTTGACGTACTTTGTGGTTTGTTGCTCTTCCGTCATTGATAGTTCGCACCACGATGTAAGGCGGTAGAACTCCTACGTATATGCCGCTATAGTCCTCATACCTTATCTGCATTGCTCGAATTGATTGTAGAGGATCTGTTGATAGTCAGGTGGAAGGAATCTACCTTATAGGAGTTGTTTCATGCGCCTCCATGTCATCACTGGTGACTTGCCTTGGCCCCTCATGGTTTGCAACTGGTCCCACCATGTGGCTCCTCCTTTGAACTTGTATGTCACGAACTTAACATGTTTTTCCTCAGGGATGTAAGCCATGTCAAAGAATTTTTCAACTTCATAAACCCGGTCTAAAAAGGATTCGAGATCAAGGTTCCCACTGAAGGAAAGAATCTCGATTTCCTCCGGTACTCGTTTGATCTTGGCTCTTCTCTTCTCCTATCCGGGTTAGGAAAAGGGAATCTCTCTCTCTTGTTGGATATTTGGATTGGCCATTTGCCTTGGGCCTTGCCCATAGGTCGTCCTTTCATCATAAGCCTCATTTTCAGAGTCTTCTTCTGGATAGAAAGGGTTGTGAAACTCCTTGTAGGAAAGATCCACGTATGGAAGATTCCATAGAGGACGTCTTGAGGGTGGTGATGGTTGGCGAGGGTGTTGTCATGGTGAAGGTCGTTGGAGGTGAAGTTGTTGCGGTGGAGGTTGTAGATGAGGGTTACCTGATGGAGGTGGAGGTGGTGGGAGATTGATTGATGAACATCCATATCCGTTTCGGTATGTACCATCGGTAAGACTACGATCATCGATCTGGAGAGATATTTTTTTAATGGTTTAGGCCATACGATCCAAGGATGACTTGATGTGGCCGATATCTCCTTCAATAGCATCTACTCTGGTGGAGAGGCTTAGTGGTTCATCGTCGTCTCCAGCCATCATTGGAAAGTTTGCCGAAACTTTGATACCAATTGACGTGGGAAGCGGGGAAGACGAACAATACCACCTAGATCCCGTTCTAGTGCCCACGAACCCTGAAGACTTTCAGATAGGAATTGTGCTCGAATCCACGAACACGGCACTCGAATCCACGAGCGATTTACTTGAATCCACGAGCAAGAGATAACAACTCGAATCCACAAGCAATTTGAAGAGAAATATCAATTTTATTTATTAATATTTGATGTCAAAAATAAAGAGTATAATGGCCTATTTATAGGCTTACAAACGAGTAGTACTTCTACTAGAAAACTATAACCTATTTCTAAAAGAAAATAAAAGAATTAAAAGAGTCCTAACCTATCAATGAAAACTAAATTCAAAATAAAGAAAACAATTCAAAATAAAGAAAGTGGGAAATCTATCAGAATCCAAATTTGACCCGATTACAAAAATCTAATCAGAATCAAATATCCTGATACGTAATAGAGCTGTCGACAACTGAAGGGAGCTGTCGGCAGTCAAGGAAAAACTGAAAAACCCTGACTTTCGATAAAAGCATGTCAACAGACCAGAAGAAGGTGTTGTCGACGGGTCAAGTTATTTAGACTTGTTGTTTATCTTGCCTTATTCTTTGTTCTCCTACATCAAATATATAGCAAGGTGATGACTAAACAGGAGCATTTTCTATGAAGAGACAATGGCAATACACCTACTGACATTCTTTGTGAAATTTTCTGCTTGGCTTTGAATTTGAACCATGAAAAATTAGATTTCTTTAGTGAATAGAGAACACAAAGTAAAGAATTTACACTGTAGAAGTCACTTTAATCAGGGACATGCTTCATTTAGATCCTAGGCCCGTGCTCTGCCTCCAAGAAAGAATTGAATTTACTATGGCTAAAGGTATCATCTTACATTCTGAGGTTACCCTACATGAGCTTAAACTGAATGACAAAATGGGAGGTCTTCCGCTATAGATTGGTCTGCAAGCTTTTGTGATAGGTCCTTCACTGGTTGGAGTGTGGCACCAGCAAAGTGGCAAGTAAGAAGCATGGAAAGAAACCACCAAATCTGTAATGTTGATCTAACAGTGAAAATTATTGAGAATTGAATGATTCCTCCTTTGCTTGTGCTCCATAAGTGATAGGGCAGAGAATGATCTAAGGAGGAAATACATCGGTGGAGGCTTGTTGGCTTGCAGTACCTAGATGTATCTTTGAGTTAGAGCAGTATCTGATGTGGTTACTTTCACTATTCCGGAAAGGTCTTATTTGTCTCCCATTAAACACTATGTACATGTGGATTGATTGAGGTGTTTTTAACACACTGGTCTTTCTAGCAATTTGACAAAGGGGAGTTCTGTGAAACTAACAACAACCAGAAAGAAAGCAATAATGTGTGTTAAAATCATTGCAACCTGCAATATCATTTCTTAAAATGGTAACAAAAAAAATGAGAGAGAAGCTATTTTCAAGCTTATAACAAAGGTTCGAGAGGAAGCCTATGGCCTCTACATTTCTATTAGCAGGGCCTTGCACTACGGATCCATGGAACTTCATATTAGAGGCAGTACAAAGCAGCTAAATGATTGTATCCTGCAATGTTACTTCTCCAGAGAGAGAATGTGACCCACAAAAATGGTGTAGTTCAAATATGCATACAGATATCATTGTTTACCTCCAACACCAAACCCCCCCCCACCCCCCGCACGCGCACGGGGAAATGTTGTTAGCAATAATAACCACATTATCATAAACATAGGGTTCAACTATCGTTGATGCATTCAGGTATGTATACTATTTTTTCCCTCTTTTTTTTAATGAAAAGATGGTACTAATTAGGGTTAGTGAAAGGTTAGAGGAATCTGATAAGATATCCTCTACTAACACACACACATGAGTGGGGTCTACAATAATATCCCGATTAACCCTCCCTCTCAAGCGACAACATATAGATCATACAAGCCAGCTTGTCACAAACACCTAACTCGTGATCTCCTGAGAAGCTTAGTGAACAAGTCTCCTAATTGATCAGTAGATTTTAAATGTCTAGAATGGGTGGTCTTCTCTTCCATTTTCTCATGAATAAAATGACAATTAACCTCAATATTTGGTTCAATCATTGAAGACAAAATTAGATGTCATGTAGATGCCTACTCAATTATCACAATATAGCCTCACAGAGGAGCATGACTCAAAACCAATCTCACCAAGCAAATACTGTATCCACGCCAACCCACTGGTGGCATTGGCCATTGCTTACTGTTGACTCCGCACTCAATCTAGCAATGATACTCTCCTTACTATTCCAGAATATCGAATTCCCCCAATAAATACCCAGTATCCCATAAAACCTAGTCCAAGATATCAAATTTCGTCCAACAAATATACAGTGTCCCCTAATAGATCATATATATGATGGTCATCCATCACAACCAGCATCTGTTAACCCAGTCACACAAGAATGTCTACAATCAAAGTATAACAAGCCTCATCCAGAACACTCTTCAAATAACTCAAAATTCAGACTGTAGCATCCCAATAGACCAATTGAGGATGATACGGAAACTAACAATACTAACTAGGTAAGTTATATCTGGTCCAGTAACTCACAAATAATTTAATTTATGCACCAGTATATTCCTGGGTCATTCAGTGGATCTCCATGGTGTGTTAGCAGCTTCGTTTGAATCCACAGGTATCTCAACCTCGCGATTCAGTTTACGTCGCCATATCAAGACATACTTCTGTTGAGAAAATAAAAGCACTTCTCGAGTCTAGAATAAAGTATTGCAGCTCTTAAGTCTTTATTGTGAAACTTCCTCTAGCGGTAGGATCTTCAGCGCACTAATGCCTCCCTCATCAATCATCATCTATGAAGACACACAGAAGGCTACTTCCAAGTCATAGAGTAACTTCTTTAGCTTACAGACTTTCCGTGACTCCCCCTCACCCAAGCAACACACACAAGTGGTTACTCCATATACACTTTCTCACCCAAATTGCCATGGGAAAACATTCTTTCAGCTCGTGTAAGGGCCAATGGTAAATAGCAGAAAAAGAAATAAGATGAATAGAGGTCATCTTGGCCGAGAGGTCTCCTAATAATCAATGACATGTGTCTACAGTAGACATTAACCATCGACTGGGTTTTGAGACAACAAGAGAGCATCATATTCAAATTCAAAGTATAAACCAATCAACAGCTAACCAGTTTATTCCCTCCTAAAAGATGCATCAAGTCCTGTTTCGTTCTGTTTAAGTTCCACTATTTCCTCTTCCATAGCTTTCTTCTAACCTGAGTAAAAAGTGCTTCTGACATAGACTTCAGGATAGGATGAGAATCAATCAATGACAAAAAAAAAAGTGATCTGACTGATAGGTGAGCATAATAAAATATAAGTGGATGAGAAGTGCAATATTAGTTTCCTTCCGGAGTTTTAATGGGAACATCAAGACTAGAATATGTAGTAGAATCGCCAGGATCTCAGGTTGAGGAGGAAGGCACGGCCAGGCAGGTAAGTCTAGAATCCGTCGAGCATGAGGAGTATCTCCTGCATGAATGAGTCTAAAGATGTAGAATGAGCAGGTAAAGTTGATTTGGTAGGTTCAATGGCATGCACGACAAGAAAGGAAAGTCCTCATCCAACTCAAGAACACTATGTTTGTAATGAAAGTAAAGCATGTATCCAGAAAAGGTAAGATTAGAGATGAAAAATCACTCCAGGTCAAGCATAACACATGCCCCTATTTTGTTATAGAATACCCTAAAAAGAAACACTTGAAGATTTTGGATCCAACTTGGAAGCACTTGGCTTATTGTCATGAACAAAACACACACAACCAAGGGTACAGGGTGGTAAAGGGAAGAACAGTGTGGATAGAAATATCAGTAAGGAATCTAACTATCAAGACCTGAACAAGGCATGTGATTAAACAAGTTGCATGCAGTGAGAACATCATCAGCCCATAAAAACTCCAGGAACCCTCACACAAACAACAAAGTGAGGTGACTTTATCGAATGCGTATTATTGCATTCAACAATACAATTTTTTGGGTGGTGTATAAGGAAATGCGGATAGGTGAACAATCCCAGAATGTGTCATAAACTCAGAAAAGGAAGAGCTGAAATATTCTTTAGCATTATCACTTCTCAAGGAGAGAACACCACTAATTATTCCTAATTTCAATACATAAATCTTTAAAATATAACCAAGTAATTCTAAATTGATCATCAACAAAAGTAACAAAAACTTAGAGACCAAGTTTTTACTCAACAAAACAAATTCAAAAGGATTACCAACTATCCCGTTCCTATTTACTCAAAGTGGGAAGTCACAATCTAAAGCAGCTAATGACCCACAAAAGTAATGAGCTTCGAACTCTGTAAAGAATGCACTAGGTGACAATAAATATCAAGTGAAGGCAGAGAGGTAGAACATATCATCAAGACAAGATTCTCATTTATGTCGTACACATCCTGGCTCATGCCTTGTGCCAATTGTCTTCCTCATTCCAAGATCTTGATACAAATCAATTAGCAGAAAATGAGATGGAGCAGTTCAAGTAATGGATGAGAAACAGATAACAAAATAAACAGAAATTGATGCATATACAAAATAGGGGATAAAGATAAATGAAGACGGTAATAACATTCACACTTTCCCCACTAGATGGAACCATCAATCAAGGTAACACCAAGAAATGGAGAAGTGGAGCTGAAAGGAGGGGGAAATACATGAATTTCCAATCATGTAAACAGAATCACCTGAATCAATGACCTAGGTTTTTAATGATGATGTTGTGAGACAGACAATTTAATTACATGTCATAACAGTAGTAGCTACAGTCTATAGGAGAGACTGGGCATTCTGAAAGTTTCAAACAACACACCATGCGTATTTCACGTTTTGCACAGTGACACTCTTTGGCAGTGGGGCAGAGTCCAGAATTTTTGCCAGATTTCCAGTGCTAGCATTACGAGCTAGCTTTTCACGCAACTTCAAATAGTTAGCTTGTACATAACCATTTTCTCCACAGAAGTGACTCTTCCCAACCGACACTCTGTCATGACCTCCTCTTCCACCACTACCACGAGCATATTTATAACTCTGCTTCCTCTTCTAGAGTTACAAACCCTATCTCCTTTAACATTGTTGAGAAACCAAGGCAAATCTCTCACTTCAATCCTATAGGAGTTTTCAGACTATTCAAGAAAGACACTCATCAGAAAAGGTAAGTTTTGAACAAGGATGGCATTGTTCCCCAACATTTGTCGACGAGTTCGCCACTGTTAAAACCTACTTAATGTTAGGAATTATAGAAAATATGGTGTTCGGCTCCTCGCACACTTTCTTGAAATCAGAAAAGTGCTGCCATATGGAGCAATTCTCCTTCCAGAACCAATACATTTTTTGGACAAGTCAAATGTTCAAGATAGATTACTATTCGCACAATAAAGGACAGTAAGGTACTCTTATATCTCCTTTATCGTCGGCAAATGAACCACCAAATCCGTAACAATAATGTCTCTATGGTATTAATCATACAGCCATAAATCTGAGCATTACCTAGTTTCCACTGACAAGTCATCGGAATAGGAACCTGGGCTAACTGGTTCTCTTTGCCTCTATATGTCAAATGTATCTTCAATATCCTCTTCCATTACACAATATTCTCTACCGCTACAGAAAATTCTCTCCATCTACTATCCTCTTTCTCATCAGTGATCTTACTAAAAACAATACCTGAAACCAGCAGAGCTTTAGTCTCCATCTTTGTTATCACCCCACAAACACAATAAGCAACCACATTCTCTAACTCATCTGATCCTCTCTTAGAATCCAGTACCTTTAATCCTCCCTAGGGATCTACTTGCATCAACAAGTCATCAAATAAGTAGATGGTAACGACAAAGTTAGAGCAGCAGCTAAGTGTGATGAGTAGATAGGATAGAAACCAGGACATATCAAAGAACTAAGGGACAGCAACGGAATCAGATGCCGATGTAATGTGATAAGAGCATAGTGGTGAAGAAGTCACAAGTGCGATCATGGTGAGGAAAATGCTAAAGAGCAAAACCATGATGAAGAATAGAAGAGGGAGATCAAGTCATAATGAAAACAAGGTCGATGTGACGAAGTAAAAACTATCTGGAAAATTATGAAGTTATTGTGATGAAGTCATGCAATGACGAAGAATCCAGTTGAGGTCACGATGATAACAAAGTTGAGGTCATGAGGTTTGGTAGTGATGAGTTTCCAGTTGCGATGAGATTGTGGTGATGAAGTCATCATGATGATAAAATCACGTTAAGGATAAGGTTGTGTTGATGAGTCATGATGATGAGAAGTCATGATAATAAGTCACATCGGTGATAAGGTCGGAGTGGTGTCGGGCAAGGTCGATGTCACAATCATGCATTGTTTACAAGAAAAATGATTAGGCTTGGATGTTATTGTCAGATGATATATTGAGTAGCATAATCTACGCAAGAGGATGAGGTCGCAGTTGGGCATAGGGTTTCTCAGGATAAGGATGTGGATATTGTGACACTGATATTAAATTATGATTAATAAAGTTAAAGGAAACTAATTAGATTCCTCTCCTCATATATATATATATATATATATATATATATATATATATATATATATATATATATATATATATATATATATATAGAGAGAGAGAGAGAGAGAGAGATGGACTTGTGTAGTTCTAGAAGGATTCGAGCTTGAATTCTTTCCACTCAAATACCAACACCCGACATTCAAATACAAGATCCACTCTGTTGAAGTTGATATATATTATTTAAAGTAATTAAAAATCAAATGTTTTGGATACTTTTTGTCCATCCATCAAGTTGTGCAAAATGGACTGCCCAAAATAGTGAGTTTGTTAGATCTATGTCTTTAGACACAAATTCTCGATCCGGCCATTTGATTATGATCTAAATATTTAAAAACTCCTACAAACTAATTTTTGTTAGGTTTCAAATGTTCTACACCGTTAACTAACCAACTCATAATTTAAGCCGTCTGTTTTTCCCCTACTTGATGCATGGGCAAAAAGTATTTAAAATACTAGATTTTTAGTTTATAGATACTTGAAATAATATAGATCAACTTCAACGGAATGGATCTTGTATCCGGATGATGTATGGTTGTATTTGAGTGGAATGATTCGGGTTTGAACCCTTCCAGAACTATACAAGTCTACACACACGATGCTCACAATAATACCCATCTCTTGACAATGTACACTAGGGCACTCAGCCAATTTGAGAAATAAGCTGTTATATGACATAATAGTTGTTTGTAAGGGAAGTTTAGAGAAAGGAAGATATAAAATTCAAATCCGAGGGTGGTACATAGTGCACACCTATTACTCTAAGAAAAGAGAAATATTCTAAAAGGTAGTTCACTCTGCCAATGACTTATTGCATAATGCATGACATGGATAGTCACAAGTTCAATAAAAGCCTCCAACATAATGAAAGGAACTTTCTATATTCTATTCAAAAAAAAAACAAAAGGGGAAAAGGATAGGAAAAAAGACTTGTTGCTAAAGCTGAAAACGGGTTTGTAGTGGTCAGAATTTGACCACTCCCCAAGATCGCGACACGTGTCCCGACGCACCGGGAGTATCTCAAGTGGACAACGAACTCAAAATATCAGTTGGCTCACATCTAACCCTGAGGAGAGAGAATCTTGGGCCTTACCCCGAGCTCACATTCAACCCCGAGAAGAGGACCTCTGATGTGATTACACATATATAGACCCCTCTCCCCTGCTTTTTCCTGTGGAGACAAGGCTTTGTGGCAAAACATGCAAATCTTGCGTGGTTTTCTCTAGTGTGATTGCGCATAAATTGTTACCCTTCTTATAGCATTAGAGATTCCACAATTCAACAAAATATATGGATATTTGCATACCAAAACTTCTATCCATATATGTTGTAAATGGATAAACAATAAAGATTTGAACTGCATATCGATAAAATCCATATTTCTTTAACATGAACATGCTAAAAGGAAGATGTGCCACGATGTAACACAAGAGTTATTCTAGTCACTACATAAATAAAAGGAAGTAACACAATATTACATCCGATCAACAAAATAGTTTTTCTAAAAAAATTATGTGCGTGTACAGGCTATAGTGCTAATATAAATGAGGATTGACCTAAGGATTGAAGAGAAAATGGATCTTCAGACATGGGTTTGTATGCTAGTTCTAGATTCAGGCTGGAAGCATTATTATGTTTTCAGATAAGGATACGCATATGCACATCCATATCCGGAAAGGGAAATATGAAACTAGTCAGATCGACCTTGACCGACCTGTTTTCAGCCCGCCTAATAGCACGAAGCTTGACCAAGAAAAATAGATGTGGTTACTTTCTCCTTAACATGTTACATTCCTTCAGATGGCAAATTGAACTGTGTGCCTGACTATCTAAAAGGAAACTTGAAATAGCATGGTGTTAACCAACTAGATTTGTTTTCTAAACTTAAAATTTGACTTTCTCAAAAACTTTGCTTGAGTACAGGATTCTTGTTTGTTTGCATGGAGATATACCTACACAATCCAAAAGATTGCAGCAGGAAGAAAGCACAGTTTGTCCCAAAAACATCAAAAAAATATAACATTAAACAAAAGGATGACTAAGTCACATGTTCCCACACTTCCAGGATGTGAGAATAGTTTTGAGGCAAGTGAACCAACAAAAAAAAAAAAAGAGTTTCCGTGAAACTGAAAAACTAATCCTTCATCACATGTCTAAAACACAAAAGTTCTCGCTGATGACTCAAGAAGGTTCATTTTTACTCGTTTTGGAGACTGAATGTAAATTCTTTTAGGTTTAGGCACAAGATTCATTATAAACATCTTTTTCTTTTAGCATATGATGACCTAATTTTAGACAAAAAATGGTTGATATCTAGTAGCCAAAGTGGCCAGGTTGGAAAACTGATATCTACAGTATCGGTGTGTGCCGAAACAAACTGGCATTATTTCATTCCTGAAAAGGTTGCTATAAAGTTTTCACTGACCAAACTCAAACTCACAATAACTTTATAAATTCTATCTAAAAAACTTCATAAGAAATGTTATTACTATTTGATGGAAATGTGCAAATCTCAATGCCTAGAATGCGCCATGAACATATCCATGAAGCATACAGAGATGTTTCAGTGGGCAAGCCACAACCATACCAAGGACATACCTAATACTTGGATACATTGATACTTACACTTGATGGACACATGCAGGAATTCGATCTTCGCAGGTCCTAAAATTTATGACGAACCTCAGACGTTTCATATACTTGATCTCTACGTAAAACTGACAGATAAAAGGACGGCATTCGTGAATCAAATGATTGGTCAATGCATTTTTTATATTCACCTGCTTTATGGATAAATGACTTAAAAAATATTTGAGTTACAGTGCATCATCATAGATTGCTAAATGAAGATTGCTGAATGGCCGGGGAAAAAAAAAAAAGAATACTCAAAGTTTTTGTAGGACCTCATCAGCACAGAGAGTTCATATATTACATTTTTTTATGTTATTTTCCAATATGTTGCTTAAGTTCATAGTTCTGAAATTGTGAAAAATTGGTACTTTAGCAATGTATCTGGAGCCAAAACTATGACTAGAAGATAAATTCAAGATCATGTCAAAAATAGATTGTTACCTCCATTCTCTCTCATTCGTGAACGCTGTATTCTTTTAAGGTCTTTGATCTCCAACAATATAACTCAGAACAAAACCCGAGTCCTTTTTCAACAACGAAATAAATAGTCAGAAATTTAAACATTTAGGGCAAAAATAATAATAAATTGAAAAATTAAACTTCACCTCTAATGTCTTCTTGTGGGCTGTAAGGAATCGTCATGATTCTTGCTGATCCAAATTTTATCTCTTCAGATAGTTGCGAAGTCGATGGGGGGTAAGATGTCGAGTTTTGACGGGTCACATCTGTTCCTTGCATCGATCGGATCGAACCGGTTTTGAACCAGACCAAAACATCATAAGTACCTCAGTTCCTTGCATCAATTTTTTTTCTTTTTTTTTTCCCATATTCCATAGTTTGGATCCACCTTATCTTTTACCATTTCATGACTAGAAAAAGAACTCGTGGAAAAAAGTGGCTCTGCCGCTCTCTCTCACTTAGTTTGTTTGGTCTGAAAAATTCTTTTTTTTTACAGCTGAACGTTGTATAGGTGGCACTAATTCACCTCAGATTTTCTAATTTTTCCAGAGCCTATTTTTTATAGGAGCCGAAATCACATCGATTTATGAAAATAATAATAATTTTTATTGCAATAACTCTCTTTTTCTCTCGTCAGGCCATTGGCAAACAGTAAGAGTTTCAGAGTTGCGAGAGTAAAGCCTTTACTCTTACATCAGGCTTTTGCTCCAAAAAATAAGAAGCATGATAAAATCTAATTTACACATAAAAACAATTTATTTTCTAGCTCTTAGCCCTGACTCTTGCAAATTTTACTTGTTTGACAAGAGTTAGCTTTTATTATGAGCCAGCTCCTGCGGCAAAACGCAGTCTCATTTTCTCTTCTTCATGTTATGCCGAAATTTCTCATATTGTCGTGAACTTTCATAAGTTTTCTCAAAAAACTACCACTAACTATAAAATTTCTTAAAAAAACTATCATGAACTATCTCACAAATCTCCAAATAACTACCTTCTGTTAGTTGGTTGTCAGGTACGACGTTACTTGACCATTATATGACCAAATTCCTAACATGCATGTGTGTTACGTGTTTTGTATTATTAAGTTAGTATAAATCCTCGGAGGTATATCACCCACCCAATTGATGAGGGCACTCATCAGATTAAGCCACCGAACAAAGTGATTAAGGCACACATCAATTTTCAAAATGACTAGAGTGCCCCTCTCCCCCTTCCTCCATCTTCCCCTCCACGCTCCGCCAGCCTCCTCCGCTCCCACCCCCCCCCCCCGGGACCTCCTCCTCCCCCTCCCATCCCCCTCCCTCGGCGACCCCCTCCGCTCCCTCCCATCCCCCCTCCGCGCGGATCTCTCCCTCCCCCTCCCCTCTCCCCCTCCCCCTCCCCCTTGAGCCGAACAGAGGTCAGGGTCAGGGGGAGAGAGGGAGAGATCCGGGGGGAAGGGAAGGAGGGGCGGGGCTCGCATGGCCGGTGGGGAGCCGAGGAGAGAGGGAGCGGGGGAGAAGACGGAGGGGAGGAGTCACCGCCGTTCGCCGGAAAAAAATAAAGAGAATGAAGAAGACGGAGAGAAGGAGAATGGGCATTTTCGATATTTCCATGAGGGTAACTGTGTCAAAAAAATAATGGCACACTTGTAAATATTGGGAACAAATATTGCCACCCCCAAGAATGAGAAAGGCACCCCATGGATTAGGGCACCCTCAAATTTGATAAAAGCCCCCACAGAAAAATAAAAAATGGCCAGCACACCCTTTTCTTCTTCCCCTCCTCCTCTCTCTCCCCCTCCACCGGCCACCCCCTCACCAGCGAACTCCCCCGGGCCTCTGCTCTCCGTCGTGGACTCCCCCCGGCTGCCCCTTCGCCGACACTCCCCCGGCCTCCCCTCCCCCTCGTCGAACTCCCCTGACTGCCCCTCACCAGCGAAAACCCCCTGGGCCTTCCCTCGTCGACTCCCCTCAGCCTCCCCTCCCCCTCGCCGGTTTTCCCCCAGCATCCCCCTCCCCTCCCCTGCCCCGGTCGCTCCTCTCCTCGCTCCAGATCTGTTCGACTGGAGTCCGACCGAACAGACGCTGGTCTGTTGGCCAGATCCGGTCGAACAGATCTCGGGGAGGGAGGAATGTTGGCCCAAAGGCCCATCACTCTAGTTTTGATGATGATTAACTCATATAGTTATAGTATTAATGATCTTGTGTTTATTAAGTTTCAGATATTTATCAAGATCATTATTGGTGTTTAGCTTCAACAAAAGATTCGAAGTCAAGTTTTGAAGCTATCACATGTTGATTCAAGATCGCACTTCAAAATCGCGTCAAGAACTCGAGATGGAGTCGTCGCTCTTTGGATCGTATTTGGATCAAGTCGTCTTGGAAAAGAAGATCAACAAGAAGACTTTGGTTTTGCTTTGTTTGTTCAAATGTTTACTAGTTTAGATCTTGTGTAAGGATAAGAATAGTTTTGAATTGCTTAAGTATAAACACACACACACAAGTTTATAGTTTGATTTTTGGTTTAACCATTTCACTTTCAAGATTATATCTACTTGGTTTATATCTACATAGAATAAGTTTCATGGTTGATATATGTGTTGGATTCTATCTACACATATTAGAGCTTATATGTTTAGAAAATTTATTTCTATGATTTCATGTGTTTTGGTTTATTATTTATACGGTTTTGTGTTTCAGATTATCATGTATACATCTTTCCGTTTCATGAATAGATTCCATCAAAAAAAGTTTATAGGGTTTATATGTGTATTGGATTTCATCCATATGCATTTATACTTCATATGTTTAGATAACTTATTTTGATGTATCTAATTCATGTGTTTAAGTTTTATTTTTATTAAAACTTATTTTGGTATTTATTGTCAAAAATAAGTATATATCATTTACTATGTGTATTGAATTCTATCCATGCACATCATGCTTCAAATGTATTCCAATAACTTATTTTTGTATCATACAAGTTTATAGAAAATTGGATTTTCATTTCATTGTGTTGTTTTGAAAAATACGATTTTTAGTTTAAGCTTTAAATTCTTTATCTCAAAAATAGTTCAATTGTTTATAATATGTGTTGAGTTTTTTTTCAAACATATTTGTAATTCAAAGTATTTATATAAATTTATTTTATGAAATTTATTAGAATTTTTATGAGTTTTTGAAGTATGGTTTTGTAAACCCTCAAAATTAGGTGTTTGGGCTGCTTACGGCCGGCCGACCGCGCGACCGAAACCTGGCTCGGTCGACCGGCATGCACAGATATGTACATAAGCCCAGAGTCTTAGCTCGAACGACCAACCGATCGACTGTAGCAAGGATCGGTCGACCGAATTACTCAACCTAACTCTCTATTGGGGTCGATCGACCGAGCGGTCGACCGAGAAGAGCAAGGCTCTTCTTGTGATTTGGGAGCGGTCGACCAGCAATTCCAATAGTCAGAAAATTGACCGTTGGCCAGTCGATCGGGCGGTCTATCGACAGACCAATCTTGCCAGGGTTTTGCACTTAACGGCTAGTTTTTGTCTAGCCTATATATAGGGGTTTCTTGGCCAGATTTTAACAAGATTTTCAAGAACTAATTTTTCCCCACTTCAACTAAGTTTTCAGCAAGTTTTTAAAACAAGTTTTAGAGCTTTAAATTTTGTATTTTTATTTTGTTTCAAAGTTTTGAAAATTCAAAGAAAAACAAGTTTTGGGAAATCTAGTTTCTAGTTTTCATTTCTCTATCATTTCAAGAGTTTTCCCAAGAGTTTTTCTTTATATTTCTTTTTCAAAAACTTTGTTCATTCACATACTTGAGCTTTTCATTGCAAATCTATCCTCTAAGATCTTGTATTATGAGAAGTGTTTTATTTGTGATCTTTTGAGTAGTATTGTTAGTGATCATCAAGTTGTAATTTCTTCCTGACTTTGTGCCTACCCTCTTGTGTAGAGGTGTGGGAGTTGGAGTTGTATACTCCTTGTTTGTAGACGGTATAATTCCTCGGCGGAGGTCCCTTTGTGGAAGATCCTTTGTGGATAATGGAAATCCTTCTGTGTGAAGACGGGGACGTAGAGTGTTGGCTTGAACCTCGAAACATATTTTGGTGTTTGCGTTTGGATCTTTTCTCTCTCAACTCTCTACTTTTATATCTTGCATTGCTATTCTTGCTCATATCTATTCATGCTTGATATTATTTGTGTGCTCGTTCTTGTGTTTAATCAAGAAAGATATTGAAGGACCTCAACTCTTAGTTTAGAGGAATCGTGAGGAGAAGTTCTAGAGCGTTTCACGTGGATTCGGCTTCACTCTTGATTACACGTGTGTATTAGCATTTAGTTTTAATTTTGCATTATTTATCATTATATTAGCATTACACCTGTTCATTCCCCCCTCTAAGTGTACTTTCAAGGAGGGGAGATCTTGGGGGGGTAAGGCCGAGGAGGCGGACGGGGGAGGGAGAGGAGGGGGCGGGCGGGGGAGCACCGGGAGGTTAGGTGGGAGGCCGGGGGGGAGGCAGAGGGGGAGGAAGAGGTGCGAGGGTCGCCTGAGAAGGAGAAGGGAGATGGAGGAAAGGATGAAGAAGAAATGGGTATTTTGGACTTTGCACCAACAGTGAAATGGTCAAAAAAATATCAGTATGCTATTGTACTACGTCAATGGGGAAAAAATCCCAATTCACTTTGTTCCTTAACTAAATATGCTGTGAAATGTGTGTGCGCGTGCACAAAAATGTCCATTTTTTTCATAGCAGATTTAGTTGAGTTAGTGAAGTTTGTGACAAGCCTGTTTGTTTTATTGCAAGAGGCCGCAAGTCATAAGTCGTAAAATGAGAATAAGAAAAGTGAATTGTAGCAGGAAAAATATATTGTGTTTTACGATGGTTAGTTGGTAATGTGAAAGTGTAAGTAGAAAAGTATATTGTGTTTTACGGTGTTTGATTGGTAATGCAAAAGTGTAAGTAGGAAATTATACTGCGTTTTACGGTGTTTGGTTGGTAACGTAGAAGTGTAAGTGAAAAATGGACCACAAAATTAACTATAACAGTGATTTTAATATTACTAATATTATTAAATTAAATATATAATTGAAAATTAAAATATTTTAATAAATTTGAGATATTACTAATTTTAATATGTTATTATAATAATAATATTTAAAAAATATTAGTTTAATTAGTAAAATATTAATAAAATATTAACTAAACAAATAACTATAAACTTTTAAGTAAAATTTAAGAATACTAATAAAATATAAATATTGATAAAATCTTAAGAAACTAATAAAATATTATTATACTATTAAAATATTATAAAATATTATAAAAGATTGTTACAATATTAAATTTTATTATAATATTATTGTAATATTATAAAATTAGCAAAATAATATATAATTATAATACTAAGTATAAAAATATTAATATACTAATAAAGTATATTATAATATTAATGAAGTAATTATTTATATTATAAAACTAATAAAATTAAATATATAGTAATTTTATATTAAAACATAATATTGTTATATCAATAAAATATTAAAAATTAATAAAAAAATTAAAATATGGTATAAAATATTTATAAAATAGTAAATACTATATTAAATTAAAGTAATAAAACATTAAATATTAAAACAACATTAAAAATAATAATATGAATTATTAAAATATTAAATAAAAAATTAAATACTATTAAAAATATTTAATATTATTAATGTTTTCCATTGAAAATGAGGGGAAACTTACAAAAGTTGAGGAGAAGATTACAAGTAATTGAATAAAAAATGAAAAATTACAAGTTGAACTCTCCTCTGAGATTTCTAAGGAAGTGTGCCAGTGAGAGTCTGATCACCGTCCGACCACTTTGCCCCATTGATGATGCGAGCGATCGATCTTCGAATGCTACTGCTTGGGATTCCTTCTCGCATGGTTCCGAAAATTCTTTGAGAGAAGAAGATCTTAGGGTTTTATTACCCTGAATTTATCCTTATAGGATTAGATAAGTGATTCTCTGAATTCTTAAAAATGAGAGAGTATATCTCTTATTAGCTTAAGCTTTGAAGCCACCAAAGAAGCTTATGCTCTTCAAAAGACTCTTAGACTTGAATTTCTTCAAGAACTCAAGCCTAGCCTACTAGTGGGCTATTTATAGGCTCAGTAGGGAGTTATGATTCTTTTGATTGTCTTCTCTTAATGAGGGATCATGGGTGTAACTACCCATTAACTCCCCCCAACTAACTTAATCAGGCAATTACTCTCTTCATGCGAGGCTAGCCATTGGAGGCGAGGCTAGCCTTCTCATGCAAGGCTAGCCAGCTGGAGGCAAAGCTAGACCTCCTCATGCAAGACTAGCAAGTTGAGGTGAGGCTAGCCTCCTCATGTAGGGCTAGCCGTCGGAGACGAGACTATCCTCCTCATGCAAGGCTAGCTAAGCATCTTAGCTGTTCAGCGGAGTTGCGCCAAGCTTCAGGTAAAGGTAGAAGCAAGCTCTCAGCAGAGCTATGCTAAGCTTCAGGCGAAGCTAGAATCAAGCTCTCAGCTAAACTTCAGGCGAAGTTAGGAGTTAGCCCTCTGCGCGGCTGTGTAGAGCTCCAGGCGAAGGTAGAAGTTAACCTTGCGCGGCTGTGTAGAGCTTCATGCGAAGCTAACAGTTAGATTTTTGTGGAGCTATGAAGAGCTTCAAGGCGAAGCTAGACAAACTTAGCCTCTCAAGTGAGGCTATCCCCTTGGGCTCATGCGAGGATAAATGTTGAGCTAACTTAGCATCATAGGCCTGCTTAGGTCTCTTCAAAGACAACGCTTGGCTTACTGTCTGCTTCACTAGATCAGTAGGTGTCACGTCCCGCAATTATAATACTCATAAAAAGGGTACGTGACGAGAGCTGGCGACGTATTTTCAAAACAATACGTTAAGCCTCAGTACATTAATTCAAATAAAATATGGTTTATCAATTATTCTAGCTAGGAGAAATTAAATACACAATGTCGCCAAAGGTTTTACTTATTACAACATAATAAAATCATAGGAAACACAACAATAAAAGTCTCTCACATATGAAGATAGAAAAGATCTGTCTACTGAAGATCAGCAAGGTGCTCGAAGTACTCCTGCTCCTGCAGAGTCTCTGAATCAGAACCTGAGCAAGCAAACTCAGGGTCATCAATAGTGACCTAAGTGAGTGATAAAAAGAGGGGATATAAAGATAACATGTAAAATCTAGCAACACATGCATAATCAAATATAGTTATCATACTGCTGTCTAGCATATATGATTCATGATAAAACACAGGGATATACATTATATAACCATTTATTACTACAATCTATCCTATGTAAAGTCATGTGTCAGGATGTCCTGTGTATGTCTATTCTTATTATCTAGTTATTTGAAATCGATAGTTGGAGACGGTAATTCGTATTTTAGGTGGGTTCCGTACATACCCAGAACTGCGGCCCAATCACCTGGCGCTGAACCAGGTCCTACCTCTAGGTAGTCAATATCAATAACAATAACAATGTGTTAATAACGATAACAATGTAAACAATACGAGATGTCAGTCATCCCCGGACCCTGCAGTGGAACCGTATTTCGGCTGCGCAACCTATATCCTAAGTCCACCTAAAATACCAACACCATCTCCTTTATCAATTTTCCCATCCCCATGTGTAAGTTATCAATGATTATATCATCTAAGTTACTGGGTATGAACAATAACAATAACAATGACTTATGTGACAATGAAACAATGTCTTACCCAGTGACAATAGTAACATGATCTCTTTTTTTTTCAATATTCTCATGATCCAATACCATATAATCACTCATACTATGTAGTCAATATATAATATGAGGATTCAGTATCACATTCCTTTTCTGCAATTTCCAACAATTTCGATTACTTTTTAAATAATTTCCAATAAATAACAATTTCACAATTATAATAATTTCTACTTCTATTGAATATTCAATAAATTCCAATCAAAAGTAATTTAGAGATTCCAGAAAACAAAAATCTATTTATGCAACAATGATATTTGTAATCTTATACATTTCTGAACAATTTCTAAGTTCTAGGATTTTAACAATAAGTTTATTAAATCATCCATTCAATAATAGCAACGATAAACATTCCAAAATAAACAAAATGATATATATACATATATAGTGAGTAAAAACACTCACTCGGGCTATCACGCATCCAAGCACTAATCGAAGAGATCTACATTAATATATATTCGAATTAGAATTTATCGAACTTTTCATATATTGACTTTTACATGAAATATTCTATTTATTCAGTATTTTAAATCAAATGTAGATAATCCAGATCCTTAAATAAGGTTGCATAATGAAGTATAAAGTTTATGGGATTTTTCAGATTTTATTTACTGATTTTTGTGTGGTTTAAATGGTTTAAAACATGAAATTTTCTTAACGGGTCTGAAAATTAGAATAGCGGGTTTCAACTTTGAATACAGTGGTTCAGTCCCATATGAGCTGCAAATAATTCCAAATTTTTTTTGTAGATGCTAGGAGTTATCTAGATATTTATCCCTATTTTTATTTATTTTTTTCAAATTTTTATCTAAGTAAAAAAATTGTTTTCAAAACTTAACGGGTCTGTTTTTGTATTTGGGTTGGGTTAAATGAATTAGAACCCAAAATCTGTGGGCTGGACTGAAGTTGGGCTCTGAAACTGGGCTGCAGGATTTATTTGTATTATTATTTTTTTTCTTTATGTTTTCTGGCCTGGTCCATTGGCCAGGCCCAGTTTCTTTTTTTTTTCATTTTTTTCTGTTAGGCCGGCCTGGTCCAAAAATGTAGGCCCGGGTTCTGCACCCGGGCCACAGCCCAACCCCTGTTTCTTTTTTTTTTTTTTTTCTGTCTGGGCCTGGCTCTGGCCAGCCCTTTCTTTTCTTTTTCTTTTTTTTTCTTTTTCTTGTGGTGCTGGGCCAGTACGGCCCAGCATTCTTTTTATTTCGTTATTTCTTTTTTTTTCCTTTTGGACTGGGCCAGTGACGGCCCAGTCGCCTTCTTCTTTTTTTTTTTGGCTTGGTCCAGTGGCTGGCCCAGCCACTGGGCCTGGGCTGCACCCGCTGCACAGACTTGGTCTGTGCAGCGAGCTGGCCGAGAGCAGTCTCCTATTTTTTTTTTCTTTTTCTTTCTTTTTTTTGTCTTCTACATATACATTATTGATATATTACCTTATATATATATATATATATATATATATATATATATATATATATATTTGGATTAATAGGGTTAGGTTCTAAAATTCTCTTCGTGGGAGGAAATTTATTAATTTATTTATTTTTATTTAATATGCAAATTATTTGATCCAACCCAATTTTTTCTTTTTAATATTTCGAATTTTCCCTTTTTCTTTTTAGTTTTCTACAATCTAATTGGGGTAATAAATCATTACTTATATAGGTTTTATTTAACAAGGGTGTCGTAGTAATGATTCCTGAAAAATAAATCTAAGCATGGTAAATTAAATTTTTTTATGGATTTTTTTCATACAATTTATTTTATTTGCATATATATTGGATAAGATCAAATTTATTACAAGAAGAAGTTTAAGCATGGTATATCATTAATTTATAATTCATTCAGTTATCTAGATCTTAGGGGAATTTACGTTTCATGATAGATTGTTAAATTCTATTTCAACAATTTAATCTAGATAAGAACAAATCAAATCATGATGCTTAAAATAAAATTCTTACTTCATAAAAATTTAAAGCTTCTTGGATAGATTCTCCTTTGTCTGCTCCTCAATCTTCAACTGCTCCTCAATCTCCAAGCCTCGAACACGTTCTTCCGTCACAATCAGTTCCAAGAAGCGGTGAAGGGATGAGGAAGAATGATGGATTTAGATTTCTTTCTAGCTATCGCTCTTTTCTTTCTTTTTCTTTTTTTTTTCTTCTTTTCATGAGAAAAGAGTTACGGTAGTATAATAGGATAAAATCTTTTAGATTAGGATTTTTAGGAATCAGTTGGTTAGGATGAGAATCTAGGTTTGTTAAGATAAGAGATCCCTAAAGATCTCTTGAGATCTTTCAGTTAGAAATTTGAATTTTAAATTTGACTTTGGGTTGTTTAAAATAATTTAGCTCTCCTATTTACATCACGCCAATGTGACATTATGGTTTAGATATTAGGATTTGGTACAAAGGAACGGAGTTTGAAACTTGGCATAAACAAATATATATATATATATATTTATTTATTTATTTATTTTATTTTGGATGTTACAAAACAAGAATATTACATTCTACCCACCTAATAAGAAAATTTCGTCCTCGAAATTTAAATTCGAGAGAAAGAAGAAGTTACCTAATCGCCATGAAACAAGTGAGGATAGCGATCGCGAATAATGTCCTCTTGCTCCCACGTCGCTTCTCCCGGAGATCGCCTGCCCAAAGAGACCAGAACAAGTGGGATGATCTGCTTCTTCAGTTCCTTGGTGGTCCGGTCCAGAATAGCCATAGGTCTTTCAGTGTAGGATAAATCCGGCCGAAGCTCCAGCTCAGTATGATCCAAAACATGATTGTCATCTCGGACATACCTTCTCAACTGAGAAATATGGAAGACATCATGCACGCCATTCAAAGATGGGAGTAACGCCAGTTTATAAGTCACTTCCCTCAGACGCTCCAGAACCTTAAAAGGTCCAATGAACCTGGGACTCAGCTTCCCCCAACTACCGAATCTGATCACTCCTCTCGTTGGAGATATCTTCAAAATATCTTATCTCCAGCCTCGAACACCTGCGGCCTCCTGCTCAAATCCGCCCACTGTTTCTGTCTATCCTGAGCTGCCTTGAGACGCTCGCGGATGATCTTAACTTTCTCCACTATCTGAATTATAATCTCGGGCCCCAACAGCCGCCTATCACCAATGTCGTCCCAGCATAAAGAAGATCTACACTTTCTCCCATACAAGGCTTCAAAAGGCGCCATCTTAATACTAGCCTGGTAGCTGTTGTTATAAGCAAACTCCGCCAAGTGCAAATGGTCCTCCCAAGATCCCTTGAAATCTAGCATGCATGCCCTCAACATGTCTTTGAGAATCTGAATCGTCCACTCTAATTGTTCATCAGTCTGCGGATGATATGCAGTGCCGAACTTCAAGCGGGTTCCTAAACTTTCCTGAAGACTTCTCCAAAAGTGAGACAGAAATGTAGTGTCTCTATCAGACACAATGCTGACTGGCACAGCATGGAGTCTCACCATTTCCTGCATATATTTCTCTGCCAATAGTTCCGTAGACTGTCTCAGTCTGAAAGGAATGAAATGTGCTGACTTTGTGAGGCGATCCACTATAACCCATACTGCATTATTTCCCTTCTAACTGCGAGGTAAAGCAGTGACGAAATTCATAGTGATATGCTCCCACTTCCATCCGGGAATTGGTAGAGGTTGAAGAAGTCCAGCTGTCCTCTGATGTTCTGCCTTCACCTGCTGACATACTAGGCACTTTACTACATACCGAACAATCTCCCTTTTCATCCCATGCTACCAGAACCGTTACTTCAGGTCTTGGTATATCTTTGTCCCCCTGGATGTATGGAATAAGCCGAGTTATGGGCTTCAGCCAACACTTCTTGCCTAACCTCTCCCTTTGGTACACAAATTCTGTTACCAAAACGGAGCGTCCCATCTGCATGGATCTGCATATCTGACCTCAACTTGGCTTTCACTTGTTTTCTGAATTCTTGCAATTTAAGATCTCCACTTTGAGCTTCCCTGATCTTCTCCAATAAGATTGGTTGAATCTGCATGACCATCAATTGGCCGGGAGATATTGCCCTTCGAATCACCCTCAGGTCCATTCGCCTCATCTCCTCGAATAATTCTTTCTATTGAGTGATCTGCATTGCCATAGACACTTTTGGGTTTCTGCTTAAGGCATCTGGTACTACATTGATCTTTCCTGGGTGATACTGTAGGTCAATATCATAATCAGCCATCAGCTCCAACCACCTCCTCTGCCTCATGTTTAGCTCCTTCTGAGTGAAGATGTACTTCAAGCTCTTGTGATCGGTGTAGATTAGCACCTGATCACCCAACAGACAGTGCTTCCAAATTTTCAAGGCGAAAATCACTGCTGCCAACTTCAGATCATGCGTAGGGTAGTTCTTCTCATGGGGCTTAAGTTGTCTGGACGCATATGCTAGCACATGCCCATGCTGCATTAGCACACATCCCAATCCTTTTCCTGACGCATCGTTGTAAATGATCATACCACCAGTTCCATCAGGCATCTTCAAAATTGGAGCCGTCATCAACCTCTTCTTCAAATCTTCGAAAGCACTGGCACACTCCGCTGTCCATACATACCTCTCTCCCTTCTGGGTAAGCTTGGTCAGAGGTCCTGCAATTCTTGAGAAGTCTTGGAATCTCCGGTAGTATCTAGCTAACCCCAGAAAACTCTTAATTTCGGTTACTGATTTCGGGGTAGGCCAATCTTTCACTGCTTGAACTTTGCTGGGATCTACTGAGATGCCTTCTCCTGAAACAATATGCCCCAAAAATGCCACACTCTTAAGCCAGAATTCACACTTGCTTAGTTTGGCATAGAGCTTCTTCTGCCGAAGTGTCTGCAACATGATTCTCAAGTGCTCAGCATGTTCTTCTTCGTTCTTAGAATAAATTAGAATATCATCAATGAATATTACTACAAATTTTTCTAAGAATGGAGAGAACACCCGATTCATCAAATCCATAAAGATTGCTGGAGCATTGGTCACTCCAAATGGCATGACCAAGAACTCGTAATGACCATAACGAGTCCTAAAAGCCGTCTTCGGAATGTCTTCCTCCTTCACCTTCAGTTAATGATATCCAGACCGAAGATCTAACTTTGAGAATACCTTAGCCTCAGTTGGTTGATCAAACAAGTCATCTATCCTAGGCAAGGGATATCTATTCTTGATAGTGACCTTGTTCAACTCCCGATAATCAATGCACATCCTTCTGCTACCATCCTTCTTCTTCACCAATAACACCGGAGCTCCCCAAGGTGAAATAATGGGCCTGATGAAGCCTTTATCCAAGTATTCCTGCAGTTGCTTCTTCATTCTGCTAGCTCCACAGGTGCCATCCTATATGGTGCTTTAGAAATAGGGGCAGTACCTGGAATGACTTCGATAGCGAACTCCAAGTTTCGATCTGGCGGAAGTCCCGGTAGTGTTGGCCCAAAGGCCTATCACTCTAGTTTTGATGATGATCAACTCATGTAGTTATAGTACTAATGATCTTGTTTAATTAGTGACAGATTCTTTATCAAGATCTTAGTAGGTGCAAAGCTCAACAAAGGATATATTGTCAAGATTTAGAGCTTGCATGATGTGATCCAAGGAGCTTTTGGATCAAGCTTGGACCAAGTCAAGAAGATGAGAAGCCTTCAAGTGAAGACTTCAAGAGGATGAAGACTTGTGTCTAGGTATAAGATTTTTATTTGTTTTAGTTAAAATGTAAAGGATAGAATAGATTGGTGGATTGCTCAAGTCATATCACACACACACACTCTTGAGATTTAATTGTCTTTTCATAAAAGAATTTTTAGTTAGAAAAGACTCTTTCTTTTTGGTAAAAAGATTTTTCTTTGGACAAAATACATGTCTTGGTTTTTGATGTTACCTATATACATATCTTTCAAAACCAAGTTTAGAGCCTTATGTCAAAAACTAGATATTCATCTTATTTGTGTAGTGGATCATATCCATACACACTATGCTTTAAAAGTATATCTTGTTTTTGTATTTGATGAGATTTTCCTTATGACAAAATATCTACTTTGGGTTTTGGTAATTTCTTATATACATATCCTTTAACCAAAACAAGTTTAGTGCTTTATGTCAAAAACTAGATATTTCATCTTGATTGTGTGGTGGATCATATCCATACACACTTTGCTTTATAAGTTCAAAATATCTTGTTTTTGTATTTTGTGAAGTTATGGAAAAACAAGTTTTAGAAAAACATATTTTTAGAAAAACAGTTTTTATTTTGATTGAAACTATTTTTCTGGATTTACTGTGAATTTCTGGGATTTTATTAAGCCAAAAAACCAATCCTTAATCCCTATTTTCTGGTTCTGCCAGTTCTGATTTTTCAGAACTGACAGAGGCCGGTCGACCGGGTCGGTCGACCGGACGTGCACGACGTGCACGCCAGTGTGCACTGGAGATCGGTCGACCGGGCCGGTCGACCATTTCAGAGAGCTTTGCTCTCGGGAATTATCGGTCGACCGGGCCGGTCGACCGACAGAGAGTTAACTCTCTTCTCCAGTTGCGCGGTCGACCGGGCCGGTCGACCGGAGGCTGCAACGGTCGGATTTTTGACCGTTGCCGGTCGACCGTTAGCTCTGACAGAGCCCAACGGTCAGATTTTTCTGGCCTCTATAAAAGGGGGTTTTGTCATTGTTTTAAGCGAAGATTTTTGGAGACCTTAGAGCTAGTTTTTCCCAGTCTTTCTGAAGGGTTTTTCTTCACAAAATTAGAGTCAATACTTCCAATTAAAAGGAGAGTTTTATCAAAGAGTGTAAAAGAGATTTTCTTGTGTTTTTCACCAAAGATTCTTTCCTTACTTTCTCACACTACACTTGAGCATCCATTGAGCTATTCATCCTATAGGAGAGTTGTAGTGAGAGTTTGTAATTGGTGATCAAGTGTTTAGATCACCAAGAGATCATTTCTTGTTCTTTGAGAAGGCGGACGGTTGTGTTCGCGGTTTGATTGAGGGTCCTAGTGAGGACTTGGTGTTGTTGGGTCCTAGTGAGGACTTGTAGCTTGAGGTGCGGCCTCGACGAGCCGGTGGGCTTGTGGTGTGTAAGGGACTAGAGAGTCCGAGGGCTTGTAGGTGTTGCGGCACCGAGGAGAGATCCGGTGGGATCTTGCATAGTGGAAATCCTTCGTGTGTCGAAGGCGGGGATGTAGAGCAAGTGTGCTCGAACCTCGAAACAAACCCTTTGTGTTTGCGATTGCTCACTCTTGCTCTCTTTCTCTTTTTGTCTCTATTTTATATCTTGCATTCAATTTATTGTGTTCATCTTATATATGCATGATATATTCCCTTGTGCTCATAATTGATATACATACTTGCTTGGGTTTGTTGTTAACACTAGTATTCAACCAAGAGAGCCAACGCGGCACCTCAACCCATTCAAGGGGAATCTAGAGGAGTTTGTCCAGAGCCTCGCAAGGGAAATTCGGCAACACTCTTGTGTTATACATAAGTGTTTAATTAAAAGAAGTTTTATTTGGTCATCTTAGTTTTAATTCCGCATTATTTGTTCATAAGTGACCATTAGATTAGCCATCACCTATTCACCCCCCCTCTAGGTGATCTTACAATTGGTATCAGAGCTAGTGCTCTTGATATTGGGTCTAAAAACCTAAGAGTTAAAGATCCTCTTTTAGGCTAATCACAATATTTTGTACACACACTATGGACTTCATGTCACCACCCACCTTTGACATTCTTAACATCCAAATTTGGAAGGTTAAGATGTCTTTGTTCCTCAAAGGACTTGGCCTTAGTGTATATCTTGCCACAACTAATAAAGAATATTGCTTAAATGGTAAGAACATTGAGGCTAATGCAAAAGCCCTTCATGCTATTAAGTCAACCCTACATGATGATTATTTATCTAGGGTTTCTAATATTGAATCGGCTTTTGTAGTATGGAACATCATCACCTCCCTCGGCGAAAAAGATCTATACTATGCGGGGAGTGACTCGGATGTTGGAAGCGACACCTCCAACAAGTGCTACATGGTCCAAGGGGATAACCCCCTTGAGGTAAACTCCGAATCCGATGATGATAGTATGTCATATGATGAGCTCTCTACATTTTGTCAATTATTGCTTGAGAGACATGACATAATTAAGAAAGAAAATAAAAATTTGAAAAAGGACATTGCATGCATGCATAAGGAACAAGATTCATTTAGAAGTAACATTGCATGTTTAGAAAAGATAATAAAATTTTGAAAAAGAATTTTGATGCCATGCTTAATGATAAAGATTCTTTAGAAAATAAAATGGCATGCTTAGAAAAGAAAATGAAGATTTGAAAAATGAGAATATTTCCTTAATGTCTAAATTGAATGTTTTATGTGAAGGAAATATGATTTTGAAAAATAAGATTGATTTGGTGGAAAAACAAAAGGAAGATGTTTTTCAAGAAAATAAATCTTTGAAAAGAAAAATTTGTGAAAAAGAAAAAGATTTTGTTTCACAAAAGAAAAAGAAAAGTGATTCTATATCTCATCATGCTTCTCATGCTCACATTGATCAAATGAGATTAAAAATTTGAAAAATAAAATTGATAATTTGAGCTCTAATTTGAGCTCATGTGCATTCAATCATACTAGATTGGAATCCTTGTTTCAAAAGAAACAAGTTCCTCATACTCATGCACATCATCATCATGACCATGCTTATGATGCACATCATGCTCACACTCCCACTCATAAGTATGCTAAGGTGTACACATGTACACATTGTGGTCGCAAAGGCCATTTAGCAAAATATTGTTTTGATAAGAAGCATAACTTATATTTTGCTATGTCTAAAGGATTTTGGGTTCCTTATAATAAAGCTAACCCCAAAGGACCCAAGAAAATATGGGTACCAAAACCCCCACCTTTTGCTTGTGATGTAGGTGAGGGCTCTCTCAAAACGTGAGAGGGATGGTACCTTGGTAGTGGATGCACTTGGACATGATGGACATACTTTTGGGTTGCATCGCTATCAAGGAGCTTTGGTGGATCAACCACCATGCTAGGAGCTTTGGAGTTGGTAACAATTTCTAAACTCCTATTTCATTTATGTACATGCTTGTTCATTCATAATATTCATAGCATGTTCATATTTTAAGATATTTTTGGTGTTTCATGTGGTATATACTAGTTTAAGTGTAGTTTCTATCAAAACTTGTATTATACATGTACAAATAGTGAACTACAATTGACTCATATATATTTGAACTTCATGCTCATTTGTGTCCACTATATGCATGTGTATAGGTTAGTTTTGATGACTCGGTCATTTATACTTGTTATGCCTATCTTTGATTTTACTTCATGTATATGTGTGTTTAA
This sequence comes from Agave tequilana, assembly GCA_038442645.1. Classification (NCBI taxonomy): domain Eukaryota; kingdom Viridiplantae; phylum Streptophyta; class Magnoliopsida; order Asparagales; family Asparagaceae; genus Agave; species Agave tequilana. The sequence continues at coordinate 48,450 of JAVJIF010024204.1, forward strand.
TTCAAATCTAATAAATATACATGTATACCCGTGAGTATCTAGCTTTCATGCAAATATTTGATAGACTCTTTTACAATTTTGGGATATGTATGTGTATTGTTAGATTTGTATAATTCATACATATACCATGAAGATTGTAGTTTTTTTTAATAAAAATGATTTTGTGTTGATTTGATAACAATGATTTCTATGTGATTTGAGCTTCAATGACAACTTTCATGAAAATACTATTTACATAACCTTTGAACACTCATCTTTTATTCAAAAATATATTTATGAGCTTTATGGACTATGAGTGCTTGGATTTTTATGTACTTAGTCTCATTCATGAAAAACATATGATTTGACATATTTGAAGGATCTTTAACTAGTTTTCAAAACAATTTATACTAGTTATGTATTCTTCAAATAGTTTTTGAGATTGTCACATGATTCAATTTTTCTTAAAATTTAATGCTTCATGATTTGAATATTAGTTTATATGTTAGATTTTGTCAACACTAGGATTTATACTTGAACATATCATGGGCCTCAAAAAGATCTATTAGTAAGTGTGCTTAAATGCTTATTTGAACCCTTGAAATGTACTTGTATTGCTTAGTTTTGATGATTCATACATATTTAAACTTATGTTCACCTTTTGGATTTGATTTATGATCATGTGCCTTTTATTTCATGTATATGTGTATTTTGTCAAACCTTAAAATATACATGTATAACTCTTGAGTCTTTTGCCTTCAATGCAAATCCATTCATATAGACTCACTTGAGTTTAAGAGATATGTATGTATATTTCATGTATTGTCAAAACATACATATATCTTGACATATAGATTTTGTTTTCAATGATTTAATAAAAAATGTGAGATGATTTTGATGTTTATGATTTTCTAAGGAATATTGTACCTTATTGCCATTTTCATGATGCCATGTTTCACATAACATTAGTACACTCACTTCTTTTGAAACTATTTGGACTTTATAGATTAGAGTGTTTGAGTGTTTTGTGTTTCATTGCTATTTCATAAAAATCCTTAGATTTATTCCTTGATAGAAGGATTTCGTACTAGTTGTTAAACACTCTCATTTAACTAGTTCGAATTCTTCATGTGTTGTTAATGCTAAGCTTAATTCAAATCTTATTTTTCAAGCTTATGCATTAGATTTTAAAATGGTATCAATATTTTTTATTTGATATCAAAGAGAAAATTCAAAATTTGTTTTGATAAAATAGAATTAATGATTTTGTTTTGATGAGAAAAATTCAAAATTTTGATTTGTATTGCCCCTCCTTGACTTCTTTATTTTTGACATAAAGGGGGAGAAATTTGTTGATTTGATTTTACTTTGAACCCTTTGTTGATGATTGACAAAAAGGGGGAGAAGTATTTGTGTTTTTGTCTTGATATATATGCATGATTTCCTTGCTTAAGGGGAGAAGTATTTGTCCTTCTTACTTAAGGGGAATTAAGATTTGTATTTATGCATATGTTTTTGATTTATGCAAATAGGAGTAAAAAGATTTTGATTTATGCTTGTTGCATCTCCATATTTGCATCCATATTCATGTGCTTCATGATCATATTTATTATTTATTTTGTATGCATGAGTTAAGGGGGAGCTTCTTTGAAGCTTTACTTTAATCCATGCATATATAACTCCATGAGTTTTGTCATCATCAAAAAGGGGGAGATTGTTGGCCCAAAGGCCTATCACTCTAGTTTTGATGATGATCAACTCATGTAGTTATAGTACTAATGATCTTGTTTAATTAGTGACAGATTCTTTATCAAGATCTTAGTAGGTGCAAAGCTCAACAAAGGATATATTGTCAAGATTTAGAGCTTGCATGATGTGATCCAAGGAGCTTTTGGATCAAGCTTAGACCAAGTCAAGAAGATGAGAAGCCTTCAAGTGAAGACTTCAAGAGGATGAAGACTTGTGTCTAGGTATAAGATTTTTATTTGTTTTAGTTAAAATGTAAAGGATAGAATAGATTGGTGGATTGCTCAAGTCATATCACACACACACTCTTGAGATTTAATTGTCTTTTCATAAAGAATTTTTAGTTAGAAAAGACTCTTTCTTTTTGTAAAAAGATTTTTCTTTGGACAAAATACATGTCTTGGTTTTGATGTTACCTATATACATATCTTTCAAAACCAAGTTTAGAGCCTTATGTCAAAAACTAGATATTCATCTTATTTGTGTAGTGGATCATATCCATACACACTATGCTTTAAAAGTATATCTTGTTTTTGTATTTGATGAGATTTTCCTTATGACAAAATATCTACTTTGGGTTTTGGTAATTTCTTATATACATATCCTTTAATCAAAACAAGTTTAGTGCTTTATGTCAAAAACTAGATATTTCATCTTGATTGTGTGGTGGATCATATCCATACACACTTTGCTTTATAAGTTCAAAATATCTTGTTTTTGTATTTTGTGAAGTTATGGAAAAACAAGTTTTAGAAAAACATATTTTTAGAAAAACAGTTTTTATTTTGATTGAAACTATTTTTCTGGATTTACTGTGAATTTCTGGGATTTTATTAAGCCAAAAACCAATCCTTAATCCCTATTTTCTGGTTCTGCCAGTTCTGATTTTTCAGAACTGACAGAGGCCGGTCGACCGGGTCGGTCGACCGACGTGCACGACGTGCACGCCAGTGTGCACTGGAGATCGGTCGACCGGGCCGGTCGACCATTTCAGAGAGCTTTGCTCTCGGGAATTATCGGTCGACCGGGCCGGTCGACCGACAGAGAGTTAACTCTCTTCTCCAGTTGCGCGGTCGACCGGCCGGTCGACCGGAGGCTGCAACGTCGATTTTTGACCGTTGCCGGTCGACCGGTAGCTCTGACAGAGCCCAACGGTCAGATTTTTCTGGCCTCTATAAAAGGGGTTTTGTCATTGTTTTAAGCGAAGATTTTTGGAGACCTTAGAGCTAGTTTTTCCCAGTCTTTCTGAAGGGTTTTTCTTCACAAAATTAGAGTCAATACTTCCAATTAAAAGGAGAGTTTTATCAAAGAGTGTAAAAGAGATTTTCTTGTGTTTTTCACCAAAGATTCTTTCCTTACTTTCTCACACTACACTTGAGCATCCATTGAGCTATTCATCCTATAGGAGAGTTGTAGTGAGAGTTTGTAATTGGTGATCAAGTGTTTAGATCACCAAGAGATCATTTCTTGTTCTTTGAGAAGGCGGACGGTTGTGTTCGCGGTTTGATTGAGGGTCCTAGTGAGGACTTGGTGTTGTTGGGTCCTAGTGAGGACTTGTAGCTTGAGGTGCGGCCTCGACGAGCCGGTGGGCTTGTGGTGTGTAAGGGACTAGAGAGTCCGAGGGCTTGTAGGTGTTGCGGCACCGAGGAGAGATCCGGTGGGATCTTGCATAGTGGAAATCCTTCGTGTGTCGAAGGCGGGGATGTAGAGCAAGTGTGCTCGAACCTCGAAACAAACCCTTTGTGTTTGCGATTGCTCACTCTTGCTCTCTTTCTCTTTTTGTCTCTATTTTATATCTTGCATTCAATTTATTGTGTTCATCTTATATATGCATGATATATTCCCTTGTGCTCATAATTGATATACATACTTGCTTGGTTTGTTGTTAACACTAGTATTCAACCAAGAGAGCCAACGCGGCACCTCAACCCATTCAAGGGGAATCTAGAGGAGTTTGTCCAGAGCCTCGCAAGGGAAATTCGGCAACACTCTTGTGTTATACATAAGTGTTTAATTAAAAGAAGTTTTATTTGGTCATCTTAGTTTTAATTCCGCATTATTTGTTCATAAGTGACCATTAGATTAGCCATCACCTATTCACCCCCCCTCTAGGTGATCTTACAATTGGTATCAGAGCTAGTGCTCTTGATATTGGGTCTAAAAACCTAAGAGTTAAAGATCCTCTTTTAGGCTAATCACAATATTTTGTACACACACTATGGACTTCATGTCACCACCCACCTTTGACATTCTTAACATCCAAATTTGGAAGGTTAAGATGTCTTTGTTCCTCAAAGGACTTGGCCTTAGTGTATATCTTGCCACAACTAATAAAGAATATTGCTTAAATGGTAAGAACATTGAGGCTAATGCAAAAGCCCTTCATGCTATTAAGTCAACCCTACATGATGATTATTTATCTAGGGTTTTCTAATATTGAATCGGCTTTTGTAGTATGGAACATCATCACCTCCCTCGGCGAAAAAGATCTATACTATGCGGGGAGTGACTCGGATGTTGGAAGCGACACCTCCAACAAGTGCTACATGGTCCAAGGGGATAACCCCCTTGAGGTAAACTCCGAATCCGATGATGATAGTATGTCATATGATGAGCTCTCTACATTTTGTCAATTATTGCTTGAGAGACATGACATAATTAAGAAGAAAATAAAATTTGAAAAAGGACATTGCATGCATGCATAAGGAACAAGATTCATTTAGAAGTAACATTGCATGTTTAGAAAAAGATAATAAAATTTTGAAAAAGAATTTTGATGCCATGCTTAATGATAAAGATTCTTTAGAAAATAAAATGGCATGCTTAGAAAAAGAAAATGAAGATTTGAAAAATGAGAATATTTCCTTAATGTCTAAATTGAATGTTTTGTGAAGGAAATATGATTTTGAAAAATAAGATTGATTTGGTGGAAAAACAAAAGGAAGATGTTTTTCAAGAAAATAAATCTTTGAAAAGAAAAATTTGTGAAAAAGAAAAAGATTTTGTTTCACAAAAGAAAAAGAAAAGTGATTCTATATCTCATCATGCTTCTCATGCTCACATTGATCAAAATGAGATTAAAAATTTGAAAAATAAAATTGATAATTTGAGCTCTAATTTGAGCTCATGTGCATTCAATCATACTAGATTGGAATCCTTGTTTCAAAAGAAACAAGTTCCTCATACTCATGCACATCATCATCATGACCATGCTTATGATGCACATCATGCTCACACTCCCACTCATAAGTATGCTAAGGTGTACACATGTACACATTGTGGTCGCAAAGGCCATTTAGCAAAATATTGTTTTGATAAGAAGCATAACTTATATTTTGCTATGTCTAAAGGATTTTGGGTTCCTTATAATAAAGCTAACCCCAAAGGACCCAAGAAAATATGGGTACCAAAACCCCCACCTTTTGCTTGTGATGTAGGTGAGGGCTCTCTCAAAACGTGAGAGGGATGGTACCTTGGTAGTGGATGCACTTGGACATGATGGACATACTTTTGGGTTGCATCGCTATCAAGGAGCTTTGGTGGATCAACCACCATGCTAGGAGCTTTGGAGTTGGTAACAATTTCTAAACTCCTATTTCATTTATGTACATGCTTGTTCATTCATAATATTCATAGCATGTTCATATTTTAAGATATTTTTGGTGTTTCATGTGGTATATACTAGTTTAAGTGTAGTTTCTATCAAAACTTGTATTATACATGTACAAATAGTGAACTACAATTGACTCATATATATTTGAACTTCATGCTCATTTGTGTCCACTATATGCATGTGTATAGGTTAGTTTTGATGACTCGGTCATTTATACTTGTTATGCCTATCTTTGATTTTACTTCATGTATATGTGTGTTTAATTCAAATCTAATAAATATACATGTATACCCGTGAGTATCTAGCTTTCATGCAAATATTTGATAGACTCTTTTACAATTTTGGGATATGTATGTGTATTGTTAGATTTGTATAATTCATACATATACCATGAAGATTGTAGTTTTTTTAATAAAAATGATTTTGTGTTGATTTGATAACAATGATTTCTATGTGATTTGAGCTTCAATGACAACTTTCATGAAAATACTATTTACATAACCTTTGAACACTCATCTTTTATTCAAAAATATATTTATGAGCTTTATGGACTATGAGTGCTTGGATTTTTATGTACTTAGTCTCATTCATGAAAAACATATGATTTGACATATTTGAAGGATCTTTAACTAGTTTTCAAAAACAATTTATACTAGTTATGTATTCTTCAAATAGTTTTTGAGATTGTCACATGATTCAATTTTTCTTAAAATTTAATGCTTCATGATTTGAATATTAGTTTATATGTTAGATTTTGTCAACACTAGGATTTATACTTGAACATATCATGGGCCTCAAAAAGATCTATTAGTAAGTGTGCTTAAATGCTTATTTGAACCCTTGAAATGTACTTGTATTGCTTAGTTTTGATGATTCATACATATTTAAACTTATGTTCACCTTTTGGATTTGATTTATGATCATGTGCCTTTTATTTCATGTATATGTGTATTTTGTCAAACCTTAAAATATACATGTATAACTCTTGAGTCTTTTGCCTTCAATGCAAATCCATTCATATAGACTCACTTGAGTTTAAGAGATATGTATGTATATTTCATGTATTGTCAAAACATACATATATCTTGACATATAGATTTTGTTTTCAATGATTTAATAAAAAATGTGAGATGATTTTGATGTTTATGATTTTCTAAGGAATATTGTACCTTATTGCCATTTTCATGATGCCATGTTTCACATAACATTAGTACACTCACTTCTTTTGAAACTATTTGGACTTTATAGATTAGAGTGTTTGAGTGTTTTGTGTTTCATTGCTATTTCATAAAAATCCTTAGATTTATTCCTTGATAGAAGGATTTCGTACTAGTTGTTAAACACTCTCATTTAACTAGTTCGAATTCTTCATGTGTTGTTAATGCTAAGCTTAATTCAAATCTTATTTTTCAAGCTTATGCATTAGATTTTAAAATGGTATCAATATTTTTTATTTGATATCAAAGAGAAAATTCAAAATTTGTTTTGATAAAATAGAATTAATGATTTTGTTTTGATGAGAAAAATTCAAAATTTTTGATTTGTATTGCCCCTCCTTGACTTCTTTATTTTTGACATAAAGGGGGAGAAAATTTGTTGATTTGATTTTACTTTGAACCCTTTGTTGATGATTGACAAAAAGGGGGAGAAGTATTTGTGTTTTTGTCTTGATATATATGCATGATTTCCTTGCTTAAGGGGGAGAAGTATTTGTCCTTCTTACTTAAGGGGAATTAAGATTTGTATTTATGCATATGTGTTTTGATTTATGCAAATAGGAGTAAAAAGATTTTGATTTATGCTTGTTGCATCTCCATATTTGCATCCATATTCATGTGCTTCATGATCATATTTATTATTTATTTTGTATGCATGAGTTAAGGGGGAGCTTCTTTGAAGCTTTACTTTAATCCATGCATATATAACTCCATGAGTTTTGTCATCATCAAAAAGGGGGAGATTGTTGGCCCAAAGGCCTATCACTCTAGTTTTGATGATGATCAACTCATGTAGTTATAGTACTAATGATCTTGTTTAATTAGTGACAGATTCTTTATCAAGATCTTAGTAGGTGCAAAGCTCAACAAAGGATATATTGTCAAGATTTAGAGCTTGCATGATGTGATCCAAGGAGCTTTTGGATCAAGCTTAGACCAAGTCAAGAAGATGAGAAGCCTTCAAGTGAAGACTTCAAGAGGATGAAGACTTGTGTCTAGGTATAAGATTTTTATTTGTTTTAGTTAAAATGTAAAGGATAGAATAGATTGGTGGATTGCTCAAGTCATATCACACACACACTCTTGAGATTTAATTGTCTTTTCATAAAAGAATTTTTAGTTAGAAAAGACTCTTTCTTTTTGGTAAAAAGATTTTTCTTTGGACAAAATACATGTCTTAGTTTTTGATGTTACCTATATACATATCTTTCAAAACCAAGTTTAGAGCCTTATGTCAAAAACTAGATATTCATCTTATTTGTGTAGTGGATCATATCCATACACACTATGCTTTAAAAGTATATCTTGTTTTTGTATTTGATGAGATTTTCCTTATGACAAAATATCTACTTTGGGTTTTGGTAATTTCTTATATACATATCCTTTAACCAAAACAAGTTTAGTGCTTTATGTCAAAAACTAGATATTTCATCTTGATTGTGTGGTGGATCATATCCATACACACTTTGCTTTATAAGTTCAAAATATCTTGTTTTTGTATTTTGTGAAGTTATGGAAAAACAAGTTTTAGAAAAACATATTTTTAGAAAAACAGTTTTTATTTTGATTGAAACTATTTTTCTGGATTTACTGTGAATTTCTGGGATTTTATTAAGCCAAAAAACCAATCCTTAATCCCTATTTTCTGGTTCTGCCAGTTCTGATTTTTCAGAACTGACAGAGGCCGGTCGACCGGGTCGGTCGACCGGACGTGCACGACGTGCACGCCAGTGTGCACTGGAGATCGGTCGACCGGGCCGGTCGACCGACAGAGAGTTAACTCTCTTCTCCAGTTGCGCGGTCGACCGGGCCGGTCGACCGGAGGCTGCAACGGTCGGATTTTTGACCGTTGCCGGTCGACCGGACCGGTCGACCGGTAGCTCTGACAGAGCCCAACGGTCAGATTTTTCTGGCCTCTATAAAAGGGGGTTTTGTCATTGTTTTAAGCGAAGATTTTTGGAGACCTTAGAGCTAGTTTTTCCCAGTCTTTCTGAAGGGTTTTTCTCCACAAAATTAGAGTCAATACTTCCAATTAAAAGGAGAGTTTTATCAAAGAGTGTAAAAGAGATTTTCTTGTGTTTTTCACCAAAGATTCTTTCCTTGCTTTCTCACACTACACTTGAGCATCCATTGAGCTATTCATCCTATAGGAGAGTTGTAGTGAGAGTTTGTAATTGGTGATCAAGTGTTTAGATCACCAAGAGATCATTTCTTGTTCTTTGAGAAGGCGGACGGTTGTGTTCGCGGTTTGATTGAGGGTCCTAGTGAGGACTTGGTGTTGTTGGGTCCTAGTGAGGACTTGTAGCTTGAGGTGCGGCCTCGACGAGCCGGTGGGCTTGTGGTGTGTAAGGGACTAGAGAGTCCGAGGGCTTGTAGGTGTTGCGGCACCGAGGAGAGATCCGGTGGGATCTTGCATAGTGGAAATCCTTCGTGTGTCGAAGGCGGGGATGTAGAGCAAGTGTGCTCGAACCTCGAAACAAACCCTTTGTGTTTGCGATTGCTCACTCTTGCTCTCTTTCTCTTTTTGTCTCTATTTTATATCTTGCATTCAATTTATTGTGTTCATCTTATATATGCATGATATATTCCCTTGTGCTCATAATTGATATACATACTTGCTTGGGTTTGTTGTTAACACTAGTATTCAACCAGAGAGCCAACGCGGCACCTCAACCCATTCAAGGGGAATCTAGAGGAGTTTGTCCAGAGCCTCGCAAGGGGAATTCGGCAACACTCTTGTGTTATACATAAGTGTTTAATTAAAAGAAGTTTTATTTGGTCATCTTAGTTTTAATTCCGCATTATTTGTTCATAAGTGACCATTAGATTAGCCATCACCTATTCACCCCCCCTCTAGGTGATCTTACAGGTAGGTCCTCTGGAAACACATCTAAAAATTCCTCCACTACCGGTATCGACTTCTCTTGAATTTCTGCAGTGGCGCAGTCCCCTTGCTGCTTCTGTCTGGATGCCTTCGATTCCCCATAAACTGAAACTCGGGCTGATGTGGAATCCTGAAGATCACGCTCTTATTCCGGCAATCAATCACCGCATGATACTTACTAAGCCATGTCATACCTAAGATAACATCATATCCACTGGTGTCTATCATAAACATATCTGCCTTTAACTGTCTTTCGCAAATCTCCACAGAATAAGACTTACATACCCTACTAGTGGTTATAACCCCGTTCCCGGTACTAATTTCTCACTGGGTATCCTTATTATTACAGGGTATAGCATGCATCATAACGAATCTAGTAGATATGTAGCAATGGGAAGCGCCAGAATCAAATAACGATACAATTGGAATAGAATGAACCAGAATAGTACCTGCTATGACTGCCTCTGATGTCTCAGCTTGTTCTGCAGTCAGGTTGAAAGCCTGCCCTCTTCCACGTCCGATTCCTGGCCTCCTCTGAGCCTGTTCGAACACCTGTCACAGTGAAGGAAGTGGAGCTCCTCTACCTGCGAGCACCGGGTTTCTCTTAACTGCTTCTGATGTTGGAGGGGCCGGCATGATATTTCTCTGCTTATTGAATGGACAAGCTACCACCAGATGATCTTTAGACCCACAACTCAAGCATTGTCGGTTTGCTCATCTACATTCCTTCCGTCCATGCCCTGGTTTCTGACAGAATCCACAAACCATCATCGGTGGGGAAGGAGTGAATGGACGCTTGCTCTGTAAGGCATTACTAGGTCTGGTTGTGGGTCCCCTGGAACTATGGTCGAAAGGACGCTTGAATGGCCTCGTCTGCAATCTGCTCCTGCTCTCCTTTTCCATCACTTGTTCCAGATCACGAGCAGCACCGAGGACTTGAGAGTAAGTCCTCAATTGCTGTGTGACCAAAAATTTTGAATGACCTTGCTGGAAACGGTTCGCCCGGTCTTCTTCCTCTACTACCATATATGGAGCGAACCGGCTTAGCCTCAGGAACTCTGCAGCATACTCATCCACCGTCAGATTCCCTTGTCGTAAGTTGATGAATTGCTGCTCCATCTCCCTTCTAGCAGTCTTGGGGAAGAACCGCTCATAGAAGCTCTCTGAGAACCTCTCCCATGTGACCGGCTTCTCCAATCGTTCCTCCTCAGCAAGCCACCATGTTCGACCCACATCAGTCATTTGAACCTTGACTACCTACACCTGATCTTCCGCCAGAACACGAGCGGCATTCAGGAGATTGGTCATATCAACCAGCCATTGCTCTACTTCCAAGGGCTTTTCTGTACCGGTAAAAGTGGTTGGCTGCAACCTCCTGAAGTAAATGTTCTAGGGTTTGGTCCCCGAGGAGTCGCAGACCTCTCCGTGGCCTCCGTGGCTGTCTGTTGTGCTGCCACTAACCCGTCTCGAAGAAGTGCAGTCTGCTGCTGCTGTGATTATACCAGGCCCCGGAGTACCCCCACCAAATCAGTGGCATCATCACGAGCAGCGATGCGAGCGGAGGGAAGTCGTTGAGCCATTACTCTGAAAATAAATTAAAATATTAATTAAAAATATGGTAGACACACTTGTACTTGTAGCTGGATTACTAAACCTTGTACTGTTGGTAAGAGCATGTCCATTTAGAATATTATATATCTTAACAACCTGGCTCTGATACCACAAAAGCCCTGTAACGGCCCGCAATCATAATACTCATAAAAAAGTGCGTGACGAGAGCCGGCGACGTATTTTCAAAATAATACGTTAAGCCTCAGTACATTAAATTCAAATAAAATAAGGTTTATCAATTATTCCAGTTAGGAGAAATCAAATACACAATGTCACCAAAGGTTTTACTTATTACAACATAATAAAATCATAGGAAACACAACAATAAAAGTCTCTCACATATGAAGATAGAAAAGATCTATCTACTGAAGATCAGCAAGGTGCTTGAAGTACTCCTGCTCCTGCAGAGTCTCTGGATCAGAACCTGAGCAAGCAAATTCAGAGTCGTCAATAGCGACCTAAGTGAGTGATAAAAAGAGGGGATATAAAGATAACATGTAAAATCTAGGAACACATGCATGATCAAGTATAGTTATCATACTACTGTCTAGCATATATGATTCATGATAAAACACAGTGATATACATTATATAACCATTTATTACTACAATCTATCCTATGTAAAGTCATGTGTCAGGATGTCCTGTGTATATCTATTCTTATTGTCTAGTTATTTGAAACGATAGTTGGAGACGGTAATTCGTGTTTTAGGTGGGTTCCGTACAAACCCAGAACTACGGCCCAATCACCTGGCGCTGAACCAGGTCCTACCGCTAGATAGTCAATATCAATAACAATAATAATGTGTCAATAACGATAACAATGTGAACAATACGAGATGTCAGTCATCCCCCGGAACCCTGCAGTGGAACCGTGTTTCGGCTGCGCAACCTATATCCTAAGTCCACCTAAATACCAATACCGTCTCCTTTATCAATTTCCCCATCCCCAGGTGTAAGTTATCAATAATTATGTCATCTAAGTTACTGGGTATGAACGATAACAATAACAATGACTTATGTGACAATGAAACAATGTCTTACCCAGTGACAATAGTAACATGATCTCTTTTTTTTCAATATTCTCATGATCAATACCATATGATCACTCCTACTATGTAGTCAATATATAATGTGAGAATTCAGTATCACATTCCTTTTCTGCAATTTTCAACAATTTCGATTACTTTTTAATAATTTCCAATAAATAACAATTTCACAATTATAATAATTTCTATTTCTATTGAATATTCAATAAATTCCAATCAAAAGTAATTTAGAGATTCCAGAAAATAAAAATCTATTTATGCAACATTGATATTTGTAATCTTATACATTTCTGAACAATTTCTAAGTTCTAGGATTTTAACAATAAGTTTATTAAATCATCCATTCAATAATAGCAACGATAAACATCCCAAAATAAACAAAATGATATATATACATATATAGTGAGTAAAAGAACACTCACCCGGGCTATCACGCGTCCAAGCACCAATCAAAGAGATCTACATTAATATATATCCGAATTAGAATTTATCGAACTTTTCATATATTGACTTTTACATGAAATATTCTATTTATTCAGTATTTTAAATCAAATGTGGATAATCCAGATCTTTAAATAAGGTTGCATAATGAAGTATAAAGTTTATGGGATTTTTTAGATTTTATTTACTGATTTTTGTGTGGTTTAAATGGTTTAAAATATGAAATTTTCTTAACGGGTCTGAAAATTAGAATAGCGGGATTCAACTTTAAATACAGTGGTTCAGTCCATATGAGCTGCAAATAATTCCAAACTTTTTCTGTAGATGCTAGGAGTTATCTAGATATTTATCCCTATTTTTATTTATTTTTTTCAAATTTTTATCTAGGTAAAAAATTGTTTTTCAAAACTTAACGGGTCTGTTTTGTATTTGGGTCGGGTTAAATGAATTAGAATCCAAAATCTGTGGGCTGGACTGAAGTTGGGCTCTGAAACTGGGTTGCAGAATTTATTTTTATTATTATTTTTTTTCTTTCTGTTTTCTGGCCTGGTCCATTGGCCAGGCCGAGTTTCTTTTTTTTCATTTTTTTCTGTTAGCCCGGCCTGGTCCAAAAAATGTAGGCCCGGGTTCTGCACCCGGCCACAGCCCAACCCCTGTTTCTTTTTTTTTCTGTCTAGGCCTGGCTCTGGCCAGGCCCTTTCTTTTCTTTTTCTTTTCTTTTTCCGTTTTCTTGTGGGGCTGGGCCAGTATGGCCTAGCCTTCTTTTATTTCCTTATTTCTTTTTTTTCCTTTTGGACTGGGCCAGTGACGGCCCAGTCCCCTTCTTCTTCTTTTTTTTTTTTTGGTTTGGCCCAGTGGCTGGCCCTAGGGGTGGCAATTGGGTCGGGTCGGGTCGACACGACCCGATTACTGCTCGACCCATTTAATAATCGGGTCGGGTTAACCCGACCCGATTATTATACGGGTCAAAATTTCAGAGCCAGACCCGACCCATTCTTAGTCGGGTCGACCCGACCTGACACATTTGACCCGATTATTAAATTTTAAATACAATTTCTTTACACTTTATTACCAACTTGTTGGATGGTATAGTTAGTTATCACACTAACTTCACACACTAGAGACCATGGGTTCAAAACTGGTCTTACACATATTTTTTGACAATTTAATTTAGGTGAAGGGGAGGACCGAGGGCAGCAAAGGAGGAGATCAAGGGGAGGAGGCCGAGGAGGAGAGAGAATAATCGGGTCTGGCATGTTACGCAGGTCTGATGGGTTCGGGTCAACCCGACCCATTTAATAATCGGGTCAGATGGGTCGACCCGATTACGACCCAAACCTGATTAGCCAAACCCAGACCCGCTAACTTCGGGTCGAATCGGGTCGGGTCTGGCGGGCGTGACCCGTCTGCCACCCCTAGCTGGCCCAGCCACTGGGCCTGGGCTGCACCCGCTGCACAGTCTTGGTCTGTGCAGCGAGCTGCTCTCGGCCAAGGCCGAGAAAAGTCTCCTATTTTTTTTCTTTTTTCTTTTTTTTGTCTTCTACATATACATTATTGATATATTACCTTATATATATATTTGGATTAATAGGGTTAGGTTCTAAAATTCTCTTCGTGGGAGGAAATTTATTAATTTATTTATTTTTATTTAATATGCAAATTATTTGATCCAACTCGTTTCTTTTTTTTTCATATTTCGAATTTTCCCTTTTTCTTTTTAGTTTTCTACAATCTAATTGGGGTAATAAATCATTACTTATATTGGTTTTATTTAAACAAGGGTGTTGTGGTAATGATTCCTGGAAAGTAGATCTAAGCATGATAAATTAAATTTTTTATGGATTTTTTCATACAATTTCTTTTATTTGCATATATATTGGATAAGATCAAAATTTATTACAAGAAGAAGTTTAAGCATGGTATATCATTAATTTATAATTCATTCAATTATCTAGATCTTAGGAGAATTTACGTTTCATGATAGATTGTTAAATTCTATTTCAACAATTTAATCTAGATAAGAATAAATGATGCTTAAAATAAATTCTTACTTCATAAAAATTTAAAGCTACTTGGATAGATTCCCTTCGTCTGCTCCTCAATCTCCAACTGCTACTCAATCTCCAAGTCTCGAATACATTCTTTCGTCACAATCAGTTCCAAGAAGCGGTGAAGGGATGAGGAAGAATGATGGATTTAGATTTCTTTCTAGCTATCGCCCTTTCTTTCTTTTTCTTTTTTTTTCTTCTTTTCGTGAGAAAAGAGTTACAGTAATATAATAGGATAAAATCTTTTAGATTAGGATTTTTAGAATCAGTTGGTTGGGATGAGAATCCACGTTGTTAAGATAAGAGATCCCTAAAGATCTCTTGAGATCTTTCAGTTAGAAATTTGAATTTTAAATTTGACTTTGGGTTGTTAAAAATAATTTAGCTCTCCTACTTACCGCACGCCAATGTGACATTATGGTTTAGATATTAGGATTTGGTACAAAGGAACGGAGTTTGAAACTTGGCATAAACAAATATATATATATATATATATATATATATATATGTATTTATTTATTTTTTTATTTTAGGCGTTACAAAACAAGAGTTTTACAGTATGGCCCAAGTTGCTGCTTTATCCCTCGGGATGGACAAAACTGGTTGTCAGCTTATCTGGGACTTGTCTTTTATAAATGTCGATAAGTTAGACATTGTTCAGACCGGTTGAAGTGCTGCCTGAGAGTTTGACTTTTTGGAGTGTCAACAATTAAATTTTATATAAATTATCGAGTAACTGCTTTAGACTGCAAGTTGTATTTACATGATCATAAAATTAACTGCAGCGCTACAAGTGGGAAAAGATGGATATAAAAGTGAATTTATATGACCACAAAATTAACTGTAGCAACTATAAGTGGAAAATTAGGGTGAATTTTTGCAAGTTGTTTTGCACCAAAACAAACAATGAAAATTGAAAAAGAGGTTTTACGACTTGCAGTTTTACGAGTTTCAGCTCAAAACAAACACACTCTATATTCTTCTTTGTACCAGGTCGACAAAAATGTTTTGAGTGTATAACACTACGAACTCTGAATTGAAAGGCAAAAATGTCCAATTCTAGCAACATGCATGATCTAAAGTTAGAAAAATTTTAGAACATTTCTAGGTCAAAATAAATTGAATGATAGTATTTTATGTGCAAACTAGGTGAGACTTTTTAAGACATCAATCTATAATTTTCCAATTCATCAAGCTTTACTACATTCTAATCCTAATCCACTTTGTTTTGGGGGCATTTGGTGCATGGGAGTGGCTTGGAATCTACTAAAGAATCAAGATTCTAGTAGAGAACCCAAGAATGTTGGCATCACATTGTTTCATTTTGTGAAAATATGTTCCCACCATGATTAGTTCTAAGATTTAAGGGGCCCTGTCTAAAAAGTGAACGCAGGGCCTTCTTTATATACTTATAAAAAATATCAATAAACTTCATTTTGACTCCCTAAAGTAAAATTTATATGTGCAAGTATGGATTGTAATAACATTATTCTTAATTAAACATATTTTATGTAACTACTTGAGAAACTCATAAAACGATATTAAAAATCAAGACTAATTAATATTATGTGATATTACAATTTATCTCCTTGGCCACCCCGATTTATACTTGATCTCCTTGATCACATGTCGTTTCTCACCGATCTCTATAAAATCTACTCCAAACAGTGAAATTTCTTCGATCCGCATCCACCAATGCATATGAATCATTGAAAAGCATAGAATTTGACTCTTGAATCACCTGAATCTGACACTGATTCCAATCAAATAACTGATTCTTTCTCATACTTTCATTTGCTCCATCTAAGCGTTGGGTGTTAAAAACCTATACCAAATCCCACATCACTCCCACGTGAATCACATCACATGAATCACCTTTTCTTTGGTGTGTTGTGTTCTATCTTGAACACAAAATCTCACCAAGTAATTAAATTATCCTCCTTAATTCCCAGCCAACAACCATTTAATTGGGTTCATGAATCTTCACAGAGTGGACCCCAACCATCTTTCGTTTCTCTTCATCGCTCCTGCATGCATGCAACCTTTTGAATTTCTCCTTTAATTGCAAGTGGTCCCCACCAGCCAATTAAACTTTTCTTGAATTCTCCTCTCTTAATTACGTGTGGACATTTTATTCTCCTTCACGCGAATTATTGTCATGCATGCACAACTGCTCTTTTTTTTCGTGGACCCCACCACTCGCTGCCTCTTCTTCTTCCTCCCAGCACGCGGCTATTCTCTTTACCTCTTATGAAACTCAACCACCGTGACTTTCCCTCTCGTCGGCCAACCTGCCCACAAGCACGCCGCTGCGGGCCCCCTAAACTTGAGGGCCCTGTGACGGTTGCACCATTTGAACCGGCCCAGAACTGAACCTGATCCCCACCATAGGTCAATATGCCACATCCCTGCTGAGATTCTATGAAAATATTATTTTCTAAAATGCTCCTATATTTTCCTTTATTTTGTCACCATGGCTCATTGTTGGCCATCCCTACGGTCGTCACCACCACCACAGTCACTTATCGCCGCATAACATGCCCATTGTCACCATCATTATAGTCGTTGCTAACTCCACCGCTACCAAAATAGTTGTCGCTACCGTCATTGTCATTATGGACCACTGTTGATGTTGGCCTGCCTCCAGTGCCACCATAGCTATCGACACCATGACCATGGCCCTACTCCTGACTATCACCATTACTATCACCCACTGCAATTGAAGCACCATTACCATCGCCGACTATTTTCGCTAACAATCTACTACTTTTGACTATTGCCACCGCCACCTCCACTACCACCACGACAAACCCTCAACTACCTCCACCACTGTGATGCTATTGCTAAATGCCCCTGCTATCATTGTAGTCATCACCAATAACCACCAATGCTTATTGTCGATCATTACTGCTATTATAACAACAACAACTGCCAACTGTCGCCACTACGTGCAGCGCCATTGTCGCCGCACACACTGCTACCCTCACCAGCATGCACACCATCAGCATCCATTACCGTCACTGGCATCAAAGAATTGCACTATTCTTGATACTGCCACATAAAGCAGCTACTACAACCATAAGCATTGTCACCCCTGCCACCTCTTTCATAGCCACTGACATTGCCATTGCCATTGCCATTGTTATTGCTGGCACTTTCATGACCATGGCAATTTCACCGCCGTCATCATTACAGTCATCGCCACCACTACCAAAATTGTACACTAGCCTATCGCCGCCATTGTAGTTATACTCTCGCACCATAATTTTTAGGTGGGAAAATAATGCTTAGGAACATCACATTTTTAGGAACCCTATTAATATGACATCCTCGCACACACAAAGTTTAGATTTACAAAGTAATATTTAGAATTGTCACACTTTTAGTAACCTTTTAAAACTGGATACGACAAACTTTGACCAGAATATTATGTTAGATCTAATGATTATTCTAAATAAGATCACATACATGCAGTAGCATCTTTATCAAGATTAAAGAGAAGGAGGGTTTAGACATACCTAATTTCATCATGAAAGGGAAGTCGAAGATTGCATGATCTTGAGGACGCCGGAGCTGAGGGAGGGGATTTTTCTCTTCAGCCACCAAGTTCTCTTCTTAATCATTAAGGAGATGAGAGGCCTCTCTCTACCAAGTTCTCTTCTTAATCTTTAGAGGAGATGAGATGCCTTCAAGAGAGAGAATAGGTCATAATAGATGGTAGTAGAGAGGGATCCTACCTGTCATGCCCTACTTCTCGAAATACGCAGGAGTAGAGATGCAAGGAGAGTCGGCAATGTTTATACGCGAGAAAAATACCTCATGTATACACGCTAAGCCTTAAGTAACCCGAACAAGCTACAAAAATCTACTATAATGAATCTATTATTACTACAATAACATATATAAATGTTCACATATGATATCATATGAAATAAGATTGAAATGGCAACTAGATGCGATACAGAGAGAATCAGAAAATAACATGAATAAAGAGCAGGAATACTGATGATCGAGCCGAGAGTAACTCCAAATTTCTCGCGAAGCATATGAGCTTAACGATACCTGATCAATGAAATGAAACATCCAATCTGGACGTGCAAATTCAGGATCATCAGATAATGACTCAATGAGTTGTAAGAAAAGGGGAATATGCACGTGCATATAATCAGTGTGTAGATAATAATAACATTCGAAAATTGTAAATAAAAGATAACTGAATAAATAATATCATGAGTAAAGCTATGAACGAAATATAACCCTATCACAGTAAAAGAAAACAACTAATGTCAAGATATGAAAGCTAGCATATGTCACTAGTCTGATTGGTTATTATTAACCTAACTAATGTAGTACTTAGCTGTGTCTCATACCACAGTCATTTTCTCACATATCAAATAAGATTATCGTTGTCGTAACTGTCAGCTAATGTAATGCATGTGTTTTAAAAGGATACCGAGCATGCCCAATAACACAATCTTACATTCCTGGTACTGAACCAGGACAGACGGCAAGGCCCTAATAACTGAAGACCACAGCCTCACACAAAAGAATAACTAGTATGGTGCCATAATCTGGGCAAAGCCT
This sequence comes from Agave tequilana, assembly GCA_038442645.1. Taxonomy (NCBI): domain Eukaryota; kingdom Viridiplantae; phylum Streptophyta; class Magnoliopsida; order Asparagales; family Asparagaceae; genus Agave; species Agave tequilana. Next base: position 67,621 of record JAVJIF010024204.1, read on the forward strand.
AATAATTGAAAACAATAACCCCACACAAAAGAATAACTGGTGTGGCATCGTAGTCTAGGCATAGCCTTGATAACTGAGAAATGAATAACTAGGTAGCCAGTATTACCTTGGTTCCCCATGGTGGAACCTGAACTTGGTATACCATACCTAATTCTTTCAAAATACACGACATGCATCATCAGGTAATTACGCTTGTTCCCCGTGTTATGGTATCTTTTATCGATAAGCAATGATATAAATTATTATTAAAATGAATTAGTGACCAGATATCTCCAACAACTAATGATGTGAATAATAGCTGATAATTGAACAACTAATAACTAGCAACTGAATAGCTATTAACTGATATCAGATGGAGAATACTGGAGATGAAGAGTCATTAATCACAACTGAATCAATTACAAGATCAAGTCTAGTGTAAGATATACCACAACTAGTTCAAAGTTAAAAGCAGCAAATAACAACACATGAATATAGGCTCAAATAAACTACATAATTAAAGTGGACGCTCATTGATAGCTCGTGAAATGATACACATAATCATACTGGTAAAATAAATCAGATGGTCACATGAAATGATACAAGTAAAACACAAATATCTATTGACAACGGTAAATAAAAAAATAACACAAAAGCAAACACTTACATGAAATGGTGCGATTTTGATCCGAATCACCGTCTGATCTGCACTGCACGAATTGGTATGAACCTCCAAATTATCTCGTAAGTCAGTCTTCGAATTTCCTGGCTATCGGGTCCATAGTGAGCACAATTCAAATCTCCCATTATCATGTTTGGACGAGTCTGTAATCGTTGTAACATGCAACCGAACACACATGGACACACGTATACATAAATACACATGCACACATGCACACATGCACACATTACAAATATATAATATACAAATCTACACATAGACACACGCCACGTATTCATGCACACGCCTAATCACAACAACATATATACACACACTCTCATACACAATTATTATATATACATCCCCACACATGCATACACATTCTCACACACTCACACATACACACCCACTTAACATACATACATACGTACATTTAAATCCACACCTATAATATATAACACTCACATTAACACACATTATAAACACATGCACATATACATACTCACTCACTCCCACACACACACACGCACAGGCACACACAATTACAATACATACACCAATAAAACACACACCCCCCCACATAACATATACATTAAACATAAAATGAAAGAGAGAGAAACAAAGAATGAGAGAGAGATGAAAACGCACCTAGGGGAGAAGCTCAGCCATGGGGGAAGCTTGCGACAATCTCCGATGATGACGGAGCTCGCGGAGTATGACAATGGTTCGTCGGAGTGCTCGCGGAGGGGATCCGGCTATCGGAGGGGCTCGCTCAGCTCGTCAGAGATGGAGAGCGGGGCCAAGAGAGAGCGGTGGTGGCCTGACTGTGGAGGTGGATGACGTGCTCGAGGAGGGAGCTCGCGACCATGGAGGGGAGATGGGCACGACGTCGGTGGCTGTGTTGTTGGTGTGCTGAACGGGGAGGTGGAGCACCGGTTGGAGGATGGTGGGTTGCCATAGCTCGGTGAGGGAGATCTGCTGTGCGGTTGGGGGTTTGTAAGCCAGAGATTGAGGGCGCTCTGGTGGAGGGTGTGGCAGCGGCCAGGCAAAGCGAAGGGGGTTGAGGTGAGATGGAGGTTGCTATGGTGTTTCGGCGAGGCGGAGGAGCTATTGGTTATACCGTGCAAGGGTGGAGAGAAAGAAGGGTGTGGTGTTGTGGAGGAAGGTGGGGGTGTTGCGTAGGAGGAGAGCAACCGGGCAAGGGCCAGCTAGGGAGGTGGGTACCGCTGAGGTTGGAGGGCGAGGAACCGGGCTTGGATGTGCTCGGGTGATGCTCGGGCTTAGGGCTCCGGTGGAGAAGGAGATGGAGAAGGCCACGGGGTGAGGGCTTGCGATGATGCTGCGTGGAGAAGAAGAATGCAAGATGATGGTGAAGATGGTGGCGATGATGGTGGCAGCCTGGTGTAGATGAATAGGGTTAATTTTAGAGTTTAGGTATAATTAGAGAGGGTTTATATAGGAAGTGACAATGGATTGTGGGTTTAGGGATTGGGTATGGGTATTGGTTTATCTAATAGGTTTGGATATAAGAATAAGGCTATTGGATATAGGTAACGGGTATATGGTAATGGGTAAAAGGTAGGAATCAGGAAATGAAAAATACTATTATTACTAATAATAAATAAATACAATAATATTAATAATAAATAATAATAATTAATCTCAACTAGTAATGTTAATTACTACTAAGCAATAATAATAATCCTAATTAACAATGACAATAATAATAATAACAATAACCATAATAATAATAAAAAACAATATTAATAATATTAATAATATTAACTCTAATAATATTAATATTAAACTATAATAATTATAATGAAATAATAATAGTAACAACCACTACTAATAATAACAATTAATAATAAGAATAATAATATAAATAATAGTAATAAGTAACTAAAAATATTGATAGGAAATAAGGGTAATAATATATAAAACCAATTACCATTTACTATCTCAAAATAATTTGTATTTTAATAATAATAACAACTATAAATCAAGTTAATTAATAACAATAATAAAATAATAAGTAAAGTAAAAAAATAATTACTTAACAAAATAAAATACAGTATTTTAAATTAGGGATATTACATTCTACTCACCTTATAAAAATTTCATCCTTGAAATTTTGATAAAGTAGGGAATGCTAAAGGAATCAAAATCAAGGTAGGAGATATCAAACTTCCACGTCGCTTTTCTGCATATTATGGATCCACTACGCTTCCGCTACCAGCTTCGAGAAATGGAGTGACCAGATTCAAGAGACAAAGTCAGGGAAAATAGAATGAAAACAAGGATAAAAATCAAGATGAAATCCAGATCACTTCTAAAGAAGAGACAGAATTAGGGATATCAAAGATTCAAGAGATGGATTCCAAAAGGGAGGACGATCAATTCTAAATGGACTCGATATCATAGTGTGAATGTATATGTATATTGCAGTGTAACTATAGCTCGTTTCAAGTTATCGATATAAAGTAGTCCTTCTTGCGAAAATAAACATCGCAAGTTGAAAACCTAGGCTCTGATACCAAGAAATCCTCTCATGCCCCCTTCCCAAATACGCTAGAGCAGAGACAACACGAGAGTCGGTGATACATATACGCAAGAAAAATATCTCATGTATACGCACTAATCTTAAGTAACTCAGAACAAGTTATAAATCTAAACTAACAATAAATCATGATCACTGTAATATCACATATAATCATCCACACATGATAATAAATAAATAAAGAGATGGAAAAAACTGATAATGATATACGAAGAATCAGGAAATAATATGAATAAAAGAGAAAAAAGGAATACAAGAATAGGTAGAGAGAAACTCAGGGTCCTTGCGAAGCGTACGATCACAACGAACACCTGATCAGTAGAAGATGCATCCAATCTGGACATGCAAATCCAGGATCGTAAGAAAGCGACCCAATCAGTGTGTAAAAAAATAGGAAGGTGCTTGTGCATATAAATGGTATGTACATAATAATAATATGATAAACTGTAAATAATAACAGAACAATAACATGGACAAGTCTGTAGGTAAAAGAATTCCACTAATAGAACCAGCAACTGAGGAAAGATGTGTAACCTAGTATATGTCACTAGTTTTGTAGTTATTATTAACCTAACTAATATAGTACTTAGTTGTATCCCATACCATAGCCATTTTCTCACATATAAAATAAAGTTATCGTTGTTGTGACTGCCTGCCAATATAGTGCATGTATTTTGAAAGGATACCGTGCATGCCCAAACTACGTCTAACTTCCTGGCACTGAACCAGGATGGACCGCAAGGCCATAATAACTAAAGATCACATCCCCATACAAAAGAATAACTGGTGTAGCGCCGTAATCTGGGAAAAGCCCTAATAACTGAAGACCACAGCCCCACACAAAGAATAACTGGTGTGGCACCGTAATCCAAACATAGCCCTGATAACTGAGAACTGAATAACTAGGTCGCCAGTACTACCTCGATTTTTCATGGTGGAACCTAAACTTAGTATACCATACCTAGTCCTTCCAAAATACACGACATGCATCATCAGGCAATTACCCCTGTTCTCCGGCTTATGGTATTTTTTTATTAACAAGTAATGATATTGTAATCACCTAAAGGGGGGTGAATAGGTGACTAGCTAAGCTAATGATCAATTAAAGCCGAATTAAAACTTCTTAAGCTAAACACCAAGCATAACACAAAGTGTAGCCGGATTCCCTGTGAAGGGCTCTGGGCTAACTCCTGAAGATTCCTCTAAATAAGAGTTGAGGTGTCGCGTTGGCTCTCTTGGTTGAATACAAGTGTTAGCAAACAATCCCCAAGCATATAACAATATGAGCACAAATAGATATCAAGCATATAAAGATGAAAGCAATATAAGCATGTAAGATATAAACAAGTAAGAGATAGAGAGCAATCGCAAACATGAGAGAATTGTTTCGAGGTTCGAGCACACTTGCTCTACGTCCCCGCCTTCAACACTTGAAGGATTTTCACTATAAAACCGATCCCACCGAATCACTCGGTGCCGCAACACCTACAAGGCGAGTTCACACTTGAACTCCTTGGACTCTCTAGTCCCTCTCTTGTCCCCGACACCGCAAGCTCACAAGCTCGCCGAGGCCGCACCTCAAACACCGAGTTCCCATTAGAACCCGAAACAATGCGAACGCACACGTCCGCCTCCTCGAAGCAAAGATGAAGTATTTGGTGATCACAACACTTTGATCACCTAAAAACATCTCACATAACACTCCTATAGGATGAATATATCAATGGAAAGCTCAAGTGTTTGTGAGAAAAATAAGGATGAAAATTGTGGTGAAAAACTCAAGAAATCACTTTTAATACACTCTTGATAACTTCCTTTTGAATTGGAAATATTTGCTCTAAAACTAATGGAAAAAATCTCTTAATAGAGTAAGAAAAACTAGCTTTAAAACTCTCAAAAAATTCTTAGTTAAAACAACCCAAGAAAGACCCAATTTATAGGGCTCCCAAAAACTAGCCGTTACAGCCCAGTCAGCTGCTCTGACTGCTGTCGGTCGACCGCCCGGTCGACCGCCAACGATCAGATTTCTGATCGTTGGAGCCTCGGTTGACCGTGACCTGGAACAGAGAGCAGAGCTCTCTGCCGGTCGACCAGCCCGATCGACCGGGGCTTTCCAGAGAGCAGAAGCTCTCTGGCAGTCGACCGGGTCGGTCGACCAGCCCTCCAGCCAGACTGGCGTGCACGTCTGTGCACGTCAGTCGACCGACTTATTTGACCGACTTCTAGCTCGGTCCACCGGTCCGGTCGACCGGCAGAAGCCAGGATAGGTCATTTTAGGGATTAAAAGGTTGACTTTTTATCTTAAATAAAATCCCATAAATTCACGAAAAATCTAAAAAATAGGTTCAATATAATACTTTGATAAACAAACATGTTTGAGTAAAATCAAATATATTACAAACATTTTGAACTATTTTTGTAATTTAGAAATTTTGGCTCAAAACAAAACCGTATTTTCCAATTGGTTTTTCCAAAACTTCTCCAAATACAAAAACAAGATATTTTAAACACTTTTAAAGCATGGTGTGTATGGATATGATCCACTACACATAAATGATGAAATATCTATGTTTTGACAATAAGCACTAAAACGGTTAGGTTAAAAACACATATATATAATAAACTCTAAAAATTAAACCGGTATTTTGTCAAAATGAAAAGTCTTTTCAAAATGAAAATTCTTTTATGAAAACTCATCTAAATCAAGAGTGTGTGTGTATATGGTATACTTGAGCAATCCACCAACTATTCTATCCTTTATATTTTATCTAAAACAAATCTTAATAAAACAAATCTAGACTCAAGTCTTCTCTTGAAGTCTTCACTTGAAGTTTTCTTCTCCTCTTGACTTGGTCCCAAACTTGATCCAAAGAGCTAGACTCCTCTTGAGTACTTGATGTGATCTTGATGCATAGGCTCTTGAATCAAACTGTGCTAGCTCCAAAACTTGACTTTAAATCCTTTGTTGAAGCTAAACACCACCACTAAGATCTTGATCATAAATCTGAGACTAATTAAACACAAGATCATTAGTACTATAACTACATGAGTTGATCATCATCAA
>JAVJIF010024205.1:0-60411 GCA_038442645.1 Agave tequilana
AAAAATAATAATCTATAAACCACTACTAACCCACCATAACCAAAACCAACAACACATTCAACGTATAACATAAATATATAACATAAAAGAAACTCACATATGGTTCACCGATTTTCGCAATTGCGAATTGGAGAATGTGGAAGTGGAGAAGTGGTTGTTGAGGTTGTGTAACCACCTCGCCGCTGTTGATGAGCTTACTAGTGTTGATTAATGTCAAAGAGGGCTCAACATCAAAAATCAAGATCTCTTAGTAGATGATTAGGCTTGTCATCAAATACTAGGACTCATTGATGGGTTGTTGAGATTTCGTCACTCAAGAGAGAAGAAATCCCTAACTCGTCGATTTAGATATGTTAAGAAAGCCTCCCGCCCACCCATTTAAGCCAAATAATAAAAAACTGGTTGAAATATTGTAGCGTAGCTACAAGACGCTATAGAAAAGCATAAATAGCATATGCTATTTTAAAATAGTGGATAGCTACATTGTCTTTTAGCTATTTTGGAGCGCTACGAAGCATACAAGGCATGCTCTGCTACAAAGCTAGCTTTTTGGGCTAGAAGCTAGGTTTTTTCAAACATTTTTATCATATCGGCCGGTTCTGATATTTATCGGCAACATTGTATCGGATTTCGAGGTACTGACATGATATTAATCCTATAATATCGGCCTATATTAACAACCGATATTATTGATATCGATACTAAAAATAATTAGCCAATACCGATAGTAGCACCGAGATTTTAAACCACAAATCGGGTCGTTAATATTCCTCCAAACAAGCATCTCATAGCAAGAGCAAGATTTTTCCACAATACAATTGTCGCTAGTTTTTCCATCGTCAAGCTTTACAAATTCAATAGTTTTGTTGTCTTTAGCAAAACTCCAAGCCCATCAAAATAGGCACACTCCAAAATAGCATATTACGACCAGCCTAGGTATTTATTTATTTAATAGCAAGGTGGCCATCCTACAAACCCTATTGAGCAGGCATATGAGTGAATTTTGTCATTTTCCCAAAAAGTATCTTTTAGGTTGTCAAAGTTCAAAGTTTATTATGATTTATGAACGCTTGCATATATGACCCAGGCAAATATGCTTCTTCAGAGCTAAGAAAACAAGGTTTTTCATTTCATATCTGGACCAAAATAAAAACTCAAATGTGCAGGTAATGTAAGGATAATAAAACAAGATAGTAGTAACCCTACAACACTGGAATATATCCACAAGAAAAGGCACATTGAACTCAAGTTGCTAAAAAATCAACCATTCCCTGTTGATCCATAAATCAAAGTTACACACTGAGTTTTGACCCACTTTTAGCTAAAACTTGCCTGGATGCAAATAAGCAATTAAATGGTTATACCTAGGTTAAGTATTCAACCTACTCTTATTCAAAAATATGTAAAAACACTCAAGCTGGGAGGACAATATGATCAAACCATGAGGCGAACACATCTCCAAGCATATCATGCTTCTCCTAACCTTTCTCAGTTACCCATATGTTAAAAAGTTAAACTGTGAACATTTCAGTTTCCTATATGTTTCCTTTTGTACCATTCATGCTTCCTCTTCAAATAAAATACATTTTTACGGTAATTTCTACAGATTTTCTAATGATATTGTTTCTTCCCATGCTCGAGAAAAGAGAATTTAGTTAGAGCTGAATGAAGCTTCAAGATTAGTGAATCCTAAGACAATATCACAATAGCAAAATTGCTGGAGATCCAGGCTCCAATATCACCTTCCACTCTAATAGCCAGCACAACTCATATGCCTAATAATTATTATTTCAAGAAAACATAAAACGCAATACAGATTAAAATAATATGCTTTAACATAGACATATCCCATGGCATTTTCTAGCGGAAAAGTTACCTTGGTCAGTGGTGGTATGTGGCAAGAGCAGCCCATTCTTGTTCCCTAATTTACAGATGAAACACATAGTCAGCCACATGTAGGTGTATTCTATATTCCTAAGCTTATAACTGAAATTGCATTCATAAAACTCACCGACACAAAGCCGGCCAATAATTCTAGTGCCTGCTATCGAAGTTTTGACCACAGGGATAACATCAGCAAGCTCAGCTTCAAATGCACTGCATATATTATCCCAATAAATCATCAAAAATTCCATATAAAATATAACACTAAAAAGGCACTCGTCAGATCTAATATTTCTGCCACAAACTAACCTGTAGAAGTTTTCTGATCCTCCAATTGCAACCAAAACAGTACGCATTTGTTAGCTTGGAGAAGACCCCAATCTCACATGAATTCTCAAACATAATCCCTGTTTGAATCCACATGAAAACACTTGTTCAAAGAACAAAATAAATTCCCATATCTCATTATTTATTAAAATCTATGAGATCCAATTAGCTTGGCTTTTTGTCCAGTAGTAATAAATATGAATTTATTCAAACAAGTAGTTATTTTCAAGCAAGGACAGATTAATTTACAAATATCTAGAGAAATGAGTATAACGAAATGACAACAAATGCAGGATAGTGAAATCAGCAGAGCTTACTCGTAGCCATTTTTGTGATTCGAACGCCTGCAGCAAACCCTAAATCCTGGTGACCTGCAAGATCAAAATCAGAACAAAAAAAAACCATTTTTTTCAAGAATATAGTGTGATAATGGAACATTTCGCAAAGAAATGATCCCATAATCCAACGATCAAGACCTACTTCGACACTAGAAAATTCACGAGAGCGGAAGAACTCTCACCGAAAAATCGACGAACCGCGAGATTGCGAAGATCGGTGTGAACTGACGATATCGGAAGAACAAGTGAGATCGGGCTTTTCTAGGTTTTCAGCCTCCGTTTTGTACCAACAATATAAAAAAAAAAAGAGATAATGAGAGCCGTCTCTTATACAAGGCGAGTGACCGGCGAGGCATGCCTTGGGCGGGTCTTAGCCCGAACAAGGCCCACTTCTTCCATAAACAAGGCCTAACTGAGCCCAATAATGTAACAACAACAACAGAGCCTTTGTTCCCATTTTTTTGGTTCAGATTCGGCTGCATGAATTTTTTTTCTTAAATATATAATTTTGTACTTAATTAACAATATCAGTGACGAAGGGACCCAAGTGACAAAGGCACCCACAAATGTGACGATGAAGGCGCTCCCAAAAAAAAAAACTACTCTCTCTTCTACTCCTCCCCCCTTCTCTCCCTTCCTGTTTGTTTCGTCGTAAAAGGCGTAAAAGTCTGTAATTCGTAAATGACTTACAACCCAATTACAATTACGGCGTTTGTTTGGACCGTAATTTGCAAAAGACTTACGTAACTCAACTAACACTCACTTGCAACCCAGTCACCACTCACTTACAGCCCACTCAACTAACACTCACTTGCAACCCAGTCACCACTCACTTACAGCCCAGTTACAGTTAATTTTATGGTCATACAATTTGTATTATTTTTATATATTAATATTAAAAATTTTTAATATTTATTTGCAGTATTAAAACTTTTAAAATCACACAAATAGTTAATTTTGTGGTCAACTTTTTCACTTACGACTTATACATTACGACAACCAAGCACCGTAAAATACAATACACTTTCTCACTTTACAATTTTATATTACCAACCAAACACCGTAAAACTTACATACATGTAACTCATTTATAATTGTAAAAGACTTTACCAATTACGACTACGAATTACGGCCAGTTACGACAACCAAACAGACCCAGTGTCGAACCCATTTCCCTCCTCGGCCCCCCCCCTCTCTATCCGGCCTCTCCCCTCCCCGCCCTCCCCTTCATCCTCCACCCTCCGAAACCACCACCCACCCGACAGGCCTGTAGGAGGTAGAAGAAAAAGACATTTTAGAGTTTTCATCCAGAGTGAAATTATAAAAAGAAAATTCATAACACACTTGTAATAATTTGAGGGTGCCCTCCCAATTTTTTGAGGGATAGATCCGCTCCCAAACGGTAGGTTCTATTGTAGCCTACTCGATTTTTCGCACTTCAATTTCATATACATTCTTCAATGACATAACCTCAGATGACTTAAAAACTAAAAACCATTTCTAGTTATTCCATATAAGTTACATAACAAACTTGTAGTGCTTAATCAAAGGAGCCGCACTTTGGTGGATTCATACAAAATTCTTTCAACCCTTGATCACAAATTGGCATTCAGGAATAAATCGGCCAAGGTTAAAAAGGTTACAAGCAAAAAATCAATACAGAAAGCATACTAAAGGCTAGATCATGCAGGGGACCGTATATTAAAACATCCACCATAAGAGTTGTCCCACAGTAAAACAGTCTAATTTTATGCCAGTAGATTCATTCCTCATAGTTTTCACAGTTTCATGGAGTACACACAACATGCCCACCCATCGACACAGCCCAGAAACAAACACCTGGTGAATATGCGATAACTGTTAAGAGTTTCACTACAAGTTTAAGCAGAAGCAGCAGTTTAGATACATGAAAGTAGTGAGAATAAGAGGCCAGTGGAGAAGCTTCGGTTTAATCCCCACCGACTTGCCTCTTCCAAGAGTCCTCCACTATCAGCTCATCAACTCCCCAATCCTCGTAACTGTCGAAACATCACACATCAGGTATCTATTTCAGATAATTACTACCAGATATATAAGATTTAAGACATTCACCTTCCATCAGGCAAATAACGTCGGATGGTGAATGGTATCTTCCGTTCACGTAGCTCCTTCATTGCAATCTAACATTGGGCAAGGAGAGCGTATCAGCAAGTCATATAAACACTGAATGATTAGTAACTGTGGCTACTGAACTGCTCGTTAGAAGCCTGGTACAGTGACATAACAATTGAGATAAAACAATCCATTTAATGTAATCCGTTTGGTGTCAAAAAGCATGAGAAATGTCGTTGATTTCATTAACAGTATGTTATATTCCTTGGTGACATGCTATTTGTTTCGCAAGTTTTATCGAAAACTTGTTTATATAAAGTTTCAATATGAATGAGAATTATTAAAAAAACACTGTTAGCATTTTCTAAAATTTGTTTTAGAGAAAACTGATAGGTAACGGGAACCTGTACAATGATTATCAAGAATAAGTGATGCACTGGTTCTTATGCAAGCTTAGTTGTAGTTATCATTTTTCCAAATATCTCATGGTAATCAGTAAATTCTGCTGCATGTACCTCTAGGGGATCAGTCTCTCCTTCAAGCTCCACCATCACTGGTGCATTCATGCTGAACAGCCAGTGTTTAAAAGTAGTGAAAAGAAGAGCGGAAAGTGAAAACAGGGAAATACTAACATGAAAATCGGTTGAAATGAAATACCTAATCTGCAGCGCACGCGTGCCCAAAATTCTTGCACGCTCGTACTTTGTCATGTACTTTGATGTTTTGCGCGCCCCCTCAACTGGTTCCTGGTCCTTATCTTCAGCATCTCCAACAACATCATCTGGAACATCTTCATTGTTATTGTCAGCATCTTCCTCCACTCCTTCCTGCGCAGTCACATCAAATGAACCCCAGATAAGAAGTACCCAAAGGTTGATTTCGGTTGCTTGTTAGATGACGCTACAACACAACAGAGGCTGCTTTGTATGTTTTTCAACAAAATGGAATCTGTAAATGGAGCAGCAATCAAGCTGCAAGGGCAGCTGATGCTGATGATGCTTGTTTGGCTAATTCAGCATTTGCTGCATGCAACAGGACCTATGATGGCATCACGATTGCAGCTCCAATTGCTCAGCAGGGCTGCAATCAACTTGGCTGCGGCTCTCGTTGCAGCAATTGGACCAGTAAACGCCGCTGCAGCTCTTTAATACATTAAACAAACACAAGAAATACAGAAATAGCCCCTCCACTGTAAATAGAGCTGCAGCTGCAATATTTACAGGGATACCATATAACATCAAAACTGTATGGATTTGTGTCTGCGTGAGCATTGACTACACACTTTATGTCACATCCAAAAATAGATTTAATACCTTTTCCAATTTCCACAATACTTTTGTTTAAGAAATAATGCACCAACCACTAATTCTTAACTCACCCGAAACACATTATAAAATTGAAAGTTGATGCAATTCATGCTGAGAAAGGTGTCAACTCCTGCTTTAAGGAGTTATCATTGTCCAACTATGGTATATATAATGTTTGTGTGCCTGTGTGCCGCGCAAGCATGTCCGTGTGTATGCGAGCACAACAATTTATGCTAAATGAGCAGCATCATCAACTACCAAAATATTCAAAGCATCAGGACTAGGTCAAACCTCAATTTCAGGCTCTGGTGGCTCATCCTCATATCTGAAGAAAAAAAACACTTGTGCCAATGAGTAAGATAAACTAACATAACATCAAAGCAACATCCATTAAGAAGCAAACAAATTCTCGTTGCTCAAGGATATGGTCAGAATTCATAAATAAGATACAGATAATAACAACAAATAGTATGAATATTGGGAGTCTCAGGGAAAGAAAATGAAAACAACTGACACAATCAAAAGTTTTACAATTCATTGACTACTATAAAACCTAACTGAAGCATTACATTAATAATATCAGAACATACTATTATTATGTTCTGGATCTTTAATATATTGTTCAACTTGGAACTTAATACTTCCATACAGGGTAAAATAGCGTTTACTTCAATAAATGATAAGAATTACGGTCGATTCAAAAGCAAATCATGTGTTCAATGCAAGATATTTGTCCAATACTGCACGTGCAGGCACATGTTGGACCACGTTGGAGCTGTGTCAAAATAAAAATTATATTATATAGTGAGGTAAGTGCAAATTTTCCAAAAAAAATGCAAGAAAGAAGGTAATGTGAAATCACTATAGTATATAGGTCCACTCATGATTTCAAATTCAATATTCTTTTATGTCCTGTTCCAAAAATGCAATAGATACAATGCAAGAAAGGAACTCTCATTTCTATTCTACCATTATTTAATATATACTTAATTTTTAATTCCGAGGCAAGCGAAAGGGAATTCGCCTTTTCTTTTCTTTTCTTTGAACCATTAAATGATATACTAACGAATATGAGTCAAAAGGTAATTCAGGGCCCAATTATGGAATCAAAAGGGCTAGCTAAATTGAACTCATGATTAACTAGGTTCATGGACCATCTGTTAGTAATAAGAAGCTGGAATGAGGCTATTCATCTATGAACTGCCTTCCCTAGCCCAAACACTTTGCTAAGCTATCATTCAATAGTCGGAAATTTTTCTGTTTTCGTCTTTGACTAGAAGCAACAAGAAAAACTCAGTAGAAACCTTCATAAAATCACTCCAAGAAAAGTATGCCAGCCACATTTAATAAGTTAAAATATCTTCTCAATATAAATCATATAACTGTTATACCGCTGTCGGGTCATGGGAAACCAACCGATGGCGACGGGGAGGGGGAGAGAGAGAGATAGAGAGAGAGAGAGGAGAGAGGGCGGAGAGGGAGGGGGGGGAGCGAGAGGGGGGGGGGGGGGAGAGATAGAGACAGGGGGGAAGAGAGGATAAAAGAAGAGCGGAGGTAGAGCGGAGAGAGGGGAAGAGGGGAGAGGAGAAAGGGAAGAGGGAGGGAGAGGTGAAGGAGGGAGGGGGGGGGTTGGGGGGCGGAGAGAGAATGGAGAGACAAAATTTGTCAAAAAGTCATGAGAAAACCTCTCTTCGATCAATTTTGATAATCATTTAGCTGATAGTTGACTTATTCCATAGTGATCCTTTAGAAAAATTCATATAAGGGGCAAATGATTGTGATCATGATTGAAGTGGATCCAAAGAGAAGAGTTTTAGTATGTTTTGAAAGAAAATTTTCTCTTGGACTTCGTAAAACTGAAAAGAAAAAAGAAATGGTATCTTAGGAAAAATTAAGACAATGGAACATTCTTTCTGGTTGCCTTTCTCAACAAGTAATGATCCCAAAAGTCTACTTGTGGCTAGCAACTTCAAAATTTACTTGATAAACTCCAAAGTCGCAATTGGGCATGGAAGTAACACAGTAAGAAAGGAAATTTGGCTGCAAAAGGAGTTTTTTTTTCTCTCCATAATATATGAGAGTTTTAGATTTCTTCAAACCTTTGAGAGCATAATAATCAACAAATTAAAACAGGAATAAACGGGAAAATAAGAAAACAAATTTTAACAAGTGAAATAAAATCATCGAGAGGAGAGCTTACCCCATGTCCATGTCGTTGTAATCGTCGTCCGCCATCTTAAATCGAGAGCTCGGCCTCTTCTCTCCTCTCCTTCTCTCTCTTCTCTCTTTCCCTGTGAAGATTTTGGAACCTAAAAAACCCTAGAAAAAGCTCGATGGTGCGATGTGACGGGGAGAGGAATTCTTTATAAAAGAGGGTCGGATTTGGGTCAGGTCGGGTTCAACGAATGCGATCCGGGAACCCGACCAAGTTATCCGTTGTCACCCGTCAGTTTCAGTGTGCCTTGTACACTTGGGGCCTACTTGTTAGGAATCAGCAAATTTGCTAATGCCTGACAGTGTAAGGTCCAGTGAACATATTCAAAGGTGAGATTTTCAAATTTGCTATTTGTTTTGATATGATTTGGTTCATGAATTCAGATTTCATAATATGAGATGTTTGTGTCACGTCCTTCTCAAAATACATAAAAACGGAGTCGCGACGAGAGTCGGCGATGTATATACGCGAGGAGAATACCCCACATATATACGCTAAGCCTAACATAACCTAAGCAAATTATAAAAAATCTACTATCATAAATCAATATCACTGTAATAATGCATATAATGTCTACACATGATATCATATGAATACAAAAAAGAATATCGACTAATAGGAATGAATAGAGAATGAGGGAAACTATAAAATCAACAAGAATGAAAAGAATGACAATAATATCAGAATAAGTAGAGAGAACTTCTTTCAGGCAATATGTCCAGTCTCGTCGAACATCTGATCCATACATGAAACATCCAGTTTCTGAATGTGCAAATTCAGGATCGTCAAAAGTAACCAATGAGTGTGTAAAATAAAAGGGAAAGTGCACATTCATATAGTGTGTGAGCATATGAAATGAAATTATAAACTATAACGGGTAATAGACAGTATGCATATCATCAATGAACAATAATAAAAATCAATCAATAACAGAGTTAGATGTATACTCAGGTCGTGTGTACTATTAGGTATCTATCATGGCATACCTGTATCAGATGTCTATCATATCATACATATATCGAGTTCAGTCTACAATGTCAATGTAAGAGTCAGTTTTGTTATTAATTATGTCAGCGAACCCCAATTGTCACATGCAGTAGGCACATCCCATACTACGCCTACCACACGTGCCAATCAAGATTCTAAGTTATTAAAACTGATTGGTTGGAGATATTGTCCATAGTTTAGGTGGGTTCCGTACATAACCAGAATCACGGCCTAATTATCTGGCGCTAAACCAGATCCTACTGTTAGGTAGTCAATAACAATAACAATATGAACAATACGGGATGTCAGTCATCCCCCGGAACCCTGCAGTGGAACCGTATCTCGGCTGCGCAAACTGCATCATAGGTGCACCCAAAATAAAGATGTTGTCTCCCTCCATCAGTTTTCTCAATCCAAGTGTAAGTTATCTATTACATTATTATTTAGATCAATCAATATCCATGTTATTTCAATTACTTAGACGATAAGGTGGCAATAACAATATCAATGATGTAACAATAACAACGTGGACAATATTATCGTGTAAACGGTAGAACAATGGAACAATGTATGTGTTACGATCTGACAATATTTTTCCAGTAACTTTCAATAATATGAATTAATACTAATGATAAGAGAAGCAGAAAAATATTTTGGAGTGCTAAAGGTTGATAAAAATAATACTATCCACCACTTGTGTTTCTTTGTCTTAGACTCGCAAGATTTTGCTGTTGTCGCATTGGAACTAGCAGGATGCAAAATGTAGCAAGTTGGGGAATTATAAAACCTTTGTTAGGATGCAAGTGAGGATTTTGATATATTACTTCTCTCTTTTTAAACTTGCATTCTGTTTTGTCACATATCTAATAATTTCCAACCAATACCATCAGTGAGCACCATTATGTGATTACATTTGTTCTCTCTTTCCTTTTCTTCTTTCTTCAATCAGAGTTAGTTGTCCATTTGATGGTTGTATTTGCATGTTTGTTAGTTATGGAACTGAAAATTGTTGCTGACTCCATGAAACAAAGCATGAATCATTTACCTTCATTCATCAGTCAATTAGCATTGTGTTGTTATCCTAATTGTAATTTATGAAATCCAAGACATTATTGCTGACTTTGTTAACTTAATTGTAAATTTATGAAATCCAAGATATTATGTGTTGTTATCATATGATCTAAAATGTAAACTGGTAACGAAGAAGATACACAAATCATCTAAAGCCATCTACAGCGTACATAAAATCAGTAACCACAAATATAATTTAAACTCAATGATCTATTGAACCCTGATAACATCCAGACCACAAGAAAAAGAAAGCAATACAAAAAAACATTGTTACTTAAATCAAGAGAAAAAGAATCACACAAGTTACATAATAATAATGCTCAAATCCAATCCATACTGATCGTTATGCCAAATCTATGGCTCAATGTCCAAGGCTCGAATCCCTTCTAGCAAATCTATCTTCTGTCGCTGGAAATTGTCGCGTGCTCTGTTATTTGGCGACGCGAGCTCTTCAGGCCTTGTCAGTGCTCCAAAGCACTTCGGACCGATAGCGGAGAGGCTAGCGGTTGACCTCGCGACATGAGATCGTGATTAAGGAATAGCACGATAACAGTTATATCGTCATGGAAGTGCCGGCGCACCTTCCTGTCGATCCTCTTGAGGTCTGAATACCTCATCTCTCGCTTCCTGGCTGCTTCCTGGAGAGCGGCTTTTATGAGCCTTTTGGCACTTCCCTGCAACAAAACGAGCTTCGTAACAACAAATATGCATACAAGGCAGATTTATCGAAATTCATGGAAACAATGGAAGAGAGATTTTAGCAGGAAAAGTGCAGCTGCGCATTAGAATGATACGATAAAAATGAAAAACGTCAATTTTTATTTCTAGTAACCTAACCTATTAAGATGATGACATATACTTCTTTCTATTCAACAAAAAAATTCACAGATCACTTCCACCAGTACTTGACACTGAGTTGGTAAAAGAAAGGGCGAAATTCTACTTTCTTGGTGACTGGAAAAATCACCGAACCAATTAAACGAGTAATTAACTCCCTTCTACGCACAAATTTAGAGCTTCAGACCAGCTCGGCCTACCAGGCTCTAATATGATTCTACCGAATTTCCTCGATCAGAAGAGTTAAGGGTCATGGGACCGTTCAGAAAGCAACTTGGGATCAGTTTCTAAAGTTCAAGCAATGTCACCAAAAACAACAGTAGTTCTTTTTTAGCTCTAGAAGCAGCAATGTGATTAGCAAGGAGAACACTCCTGACACATAATCAAATAAAATAGCATTGACAGCTTCCCTACAAACTCCCAAGTGGAGCATCTCCACACATGATTCGATACAAACATGTACCTTCTCTCATTTCATTTGATGTCAATCCAGTTCTCTTCCACTCTACTGAAGTTATATATCCATGATACGAATGTGTTCCCCTGTGCATGATTATTCTGCCTCAAAACAGAACGCATCACTTATTTAGGTGTATATAGGTTATGCTAGCTAAATTAAACTAGTATCTATTGCTACATGTGTACATGTACACAATACATGTATATGTTCAACGATATAAATGAAACATATTAGTTAATTGTTCAAAGATGGCTAATTGGTTTACATCCTAAAAAATTGCAAATAAACCCTCAGAAATTGCGAAGCCTTTTCACATAGAAAAATCAAAGGGACCGATAATCCTATACGGTTTTTCCATATCGACACCAGAAATCTTTTTAAATTTCATATTCACTCCCAAAATCTTCATATTTCCATATCAACCCCCCCCCCCCCCCCCAAAAAAAAAAAAAAAAAAAAAAAAAAAAAAAAAAAAAAAAAAAAAAAAAATCTTATAAGTTTGGACAAAATACCCCCTCCATTAGTTTTTCCGTTTACAAGTTAAAAGATGCGGAATATTCTTTTTGTACATTCTGAAACTATAAAATAGGATATGAAGTTACCAAAATACCCCTTCATCTTTCTTCTTCATTTCTGTAAAGTAAAAATCCAATTCTGGCAGCAACAACTACTGCCAGAACTGTTGCAGTTCAGACGGCAGCAGCATTGCTAATTTGAGTGAGTGAAAAAAAGATGGGGTATATTTTGTCAAATTTGAGAGATAAAAGTGTATTTTTACCTCTTTACTGTTACAAAATAGACAAGAGCTAACGGATGGGGTATTTTGTCCAAACTTATAAGATTTGGGGAGGTCGATATGAAAATATAAAGATTTTGGAGGTGAATACAGAATATAGAAAGATTTCGGGTGTCGATATGAAAAAAAACCAATTCTATAATGTTTCTTGCTATATAGAGTCATAACTGCATGATATATCTTTGGAATGAAGAACAATAATAAAGGAAGTAAAATATGGAAAAGAATAATTCAAACCATAAGTATGATAAACTGGTAGATGCTTACTGCACGTGGATGATTGTGAACAATCTCAACTGCTTTCTCATTACTTAGGTGTTCCCACAAGCCATCTGAAGCAAATATGAGAAAAGAGTCACTTGGTTGAAGATGATGAGATATGATAGTTGGATTGGCAGTCATGATAGGCATGTTCATGGGTTCAGAAATTCTGAACTTCATATTGATTGGTTCCCTGTTATACTGCGCATGTTTCATATATGCATCACCTATAGACCTAGAAACCTGCAGAGCATGCAATAAAAATATTGACCACACAATGTCACCATGGAGAATGAATGTATTGAGGTCAAAAGGTCATTCCGTACAAATATTTAACAGTAGAACAAACAGTTTGAACAAGTGTCAAGCCAATCCAGCTACAGAAAAACTCATATAATTAGTTTCAAGCATTAAATACATTTACAAATGCACTGCAGAATGAAAACTCCCACTCAAATGCTTGAAAAAACAACAGCAGAAATCCTAGAATTCGAAACCAACAAGTCAACCGTATAAATCCAGTTAGAGGGTTGAACAATAAATAAATGTGGAGAGGAAGCATCCTATGTGACAATCTTGAACCATAACTTAAAAAATTAGAGCACAATACCACCGACCTGGACCACATATGATGGTAACGCTTAATTTGTATGTGCCTGTGTGGTTGTGTGTTTTTGTTGTGTTGGTGGTGGGTGTGAGTTCCTTTTTTTTTTGTTGGGGGTGGGGGGTGGGGGTTGTCGGGGTGGGTGGGATGGACATTGAGTTTTTGTTTCTTCCATGAATGCTAACAGTTCCAGAGCATAACTAGTTACAGTCCACATCTTGTTGACAGACATCCATAACTTCACATATGGAATTATGTCATGATTTATGAGATGATAACTTAAAATCAGACTGCTAAAGAATATCTGACAATGTAAAGTCCAATTAAGTTAAAAGTGGTTTTACTTCGTCCAACATATAGGATTTGCATATAAGTGTATAACATGGTTTGCACCTCTCAACATATTGATATTTTTTCCCCCACAAAAACAGTTACATAGCACACATACAACAGAATAAACATAATACTGAAAAAGAAGAATCAACAAAGCAAAAGATTAATTGCTTCATCCATTTAGGAAAAAAATAAACCCAATTGCTATTGGCTAGCATATATCCACTGAAATCTACCGAGTTAACGAAAAATAGCAAAATGTTAAGGTCATTTTTAACAAGAAACAGAAATATGCAAAATGTTAAGACACCGTTACTTTTGTTGCAATGAAATCCAGTAATATATCAATGACACACACCTAGGCAGCATACAATGTATAAGCATTCAATAAGGCAATGCTATCTTCCACATGCGGCACAGAAAATTTAAAGTGGTACCCAAGCATCCTTAAGCATACCCATCTATCTAAGTATGTATATATGGTGTCAATCTCACACGCACCCATATCTTCTCCCAATATAGCACCAACCACAACCGGGCCGTGATGGCTTCAAAGGGGCAGTGCGGACTGCATTTCAGGCACACACACAACTAGTATTGAAAATCTATTTTCTAAAGTATTATAGGCTGTGATATAATACTGTTTAGATATGACATGATCTCACTCTGTACAAACTGTAATAGTGATTTGCGTGCGAAAGTGTAGTCTGGTCGTCAAATTCCTAAGCCTCCTGTGAATTTGATTGCAGCCCTCTTTGAGTTAATGCCAAATCTATAGCCAGGGTAAAGAAAGAGATCAGCTTGCCAAAAAGACTAGAGGACCAATTGATGGCTAGAAAGGACGTACATGGCTGTCATGTAACCCAGGACCATTTTTTTTAAAATTAGGAACCCTACATGAATAAGAAAGTTCCTCATGAAGGGAAAACAAAAAAGAAATTACTTGAAAAGAAAACTTACAGGAAAAGTCAATGATTTAAAATAATTGATAGTATAATGACATCATACATAATGGTTTACTATGAGTCTATGACTAACTCATTCAAAATCTCCTGATTTTCTACACCCTGATATTATTAATATAAGGCAGCTAAATTATAGGCATTTCAAATATGGGAATATGCCTGTTTGAAGAGTATACAGCAAAACTCATAACACGAAGATGCAGAGCATACGCTACGTCAGATAACTAGCACAATGGAAACAAGAAACATCTTAATACTGCAGGCCAGAGATATTGATGCTAAGGCAAGATCACAATATACGAATATAAACAGATTCAAAAGATTATTAGCCAGCATATCACCTGTATGATGCCTTTGACTCTCCAAACTCCATGTTTTTGAACAACAATTTGAGGATCATTTGGGTGTAGTGCCTTGAGTTCCTGTCTCACGGCCTCCAAATTAGCATTGTGTTCCGTGGACAACTGCACTGCAGCAATCTCACCCGTATTGCCGACCTTTCTTCCAAGCACAGCACGGGAATCACCTGAATTTGCAACATAGAGAGTCCTCTGAGAGATGACACCAACAAGACAGCAAGTCCCAGTAGTTGCCATATCTGGTTGGGTGTTCCACAGCTCCGAGACAAGCGCAATAAAGCCCTCCTCTGTTGCAAGAAAAGCTCTTTGTATGCCATCAGATGTCACACCCTGTGTTCCAGATGCAATCTCTGCATAAACCAACACCTAATGACTCAAAAACATATCACTGAGTAAAAGTCAAATTCAATTATTTTGACAGAAAACCGAATGCCATAGACTCATTATATGAATATCACCTAGAACCCTTGGTTCAACATTTGATGACGGAAACAATGCAAGATAGGAATGTAAAAAAGAAGAAAATTGCCATCTCAAACTACTATCTCAAACTACTATTTGCCACTTGAGCGGAAAGCTCAAAAAAGAAAGAAAAGTCGGAAGAAGCAGTTTCTTCTCCCTAATTTCTTTCTTACCAGTTTCAATTAAGGAAATATTTATGAAATTCGCCAAAGGAATTTGAGTGCAATTATTTGGCAATTATTTGTATCAATCCTCACCAACCTAAATTCCTAATTTAATTTAAATACAGGTCATAAAGTTTCCTACAATTAGTTGTATCAACTCAACAACCTACATTCATATGGAAATTTGCAGCAATCCTCGGCATTACTAAGTCCATAGGAAATTGAACAAAAAATTGCAAGAAATAGATTTTCTGTTTCTAGTTCAACTATAGGAGGATTTATGCTAGAGAAATAAGACAACTAAAATTCACATATTTAAAGAAGAACATTCCAATGTTGAAACACATGAGCCATGATATCATAAAGAATATCTTTGATATCTTTTTTAAATTATAAATTAATGACCTATCAAAGAATAAAACTTTAAAACCTCAATTAAACTACATTACTACTAAAGCTCAAAGTACAAAATCATAAATCTCAACAACTTCTATAAACTAAGAGAAGTCCACAAGAATGTAAAAAAGTACCTTTTCCCGTTGAACTTTACTCTAAAACCACTAAATTATTGCATGTGCAATGCACATATGACATGTTAGGAAAAACAATTAATATATTGATGAAAAGTACATGAAAAAACTATTTAGATGAAGTTAAAATATTAAATACTATATATTCTCAAAATTATATTATAGAATTCATAATGAAGTAGCATTTAATTAACTTTTAATTTGAATGATATAATAAATGCGGTGTGGAAACAATTAAAAGTTATTAAAGAGCTACACCCATATAATAATAGTATTCAATAAGAGAATAACATAGAGTTAATCTTTTATTGATGAACCATGTAGAGAGACATGAGAGCGGACCGTGAGCCAACTATTAGGGGCCTAGGGCTCAAAATTTTGCATTAGATAATAGATTAATCATGATATTTCTATAATTATAGAACACAAACTTCTTTGGGACGGTCCCAGGACCCACAATGTCACCACACCCACATACAGTAGCGTAGCCAGGACTTTTGACTGGGGGGACACAAAGTGACATTCAAAAATATCAAAAATGTGTTAAAGGTTTGTCTCAAAACTAGGGACAAATGGTTACTTCAAATGGATAAAACTTCAAAATATTACAGTAGAAGTGCTTCCAAGTATATAAAATGGATCATAACGATTATGAGACCAATAAATTAATACTGTCTCGTTACATGCAAATAAAATTTGAGACAATTTCATTTCTTACAAATGAATATTAACAATTTATTCCAAAACAACTAGCAGAGAGGATTATAGAGAGGGGGTGAAATTTTGAAGATCAATTGGGTGCTGAAATCGCCACACACACACACATGCGGGATGGTGATTCTTTGTTTTGGTTTTGATGGATGAAGAAACCTGTGGTGAATTTTGTGTTGGAGAGGGAGAGGGGAATAATTGAATGAGAATTGGAAGCATAGGTGTGAGACCAGAAGACATTAGATGAGAGAGTGTGGGAGAGAGATCAATTAAATGGGAAATTGGCACAATTTGGGGTGTGGCTATGGGACCAAAAGACATGAGATGAGTGTGGAGTGGGCACAACTTTGGGATGTGGGACCGGAGGGGTGAGAGGTGAGAGAGTGTGGGCACAACTGGGACAAAGTTGTGGCTCTCTTCTATATTTTAGGCGGGGTCGGGGGTCACGTGACCTCCATAGCTCCGCCATATAGTAACCTCGCACACGTCCACCCTAACTACCATCATTATAGTTTAGAACAAAGATCCAATGAAGTTGAATTTTGCATCACATTTCTATGCAGTTCATCCTATCAAATTAGGAGTAAGAGTGATGTGTAGTTACATCCTTCAAACAGTTCACCTTGCATACAAATCATGAGTAAAGCTAAAATGTACAAATCATGTAAATATACCTATTTATAACTTATAAGGGTTCCAACTTATTTACAAGGCAGCACATGCACCTATGAGAATTAAAAAAAAAGATTAATAAGAGATGTTCGCATGTGCATGGCACATGCCTCGAGTCTAGTTCCATGTATTTTGGCAAACTCCCTAGTTACATAACAATCTTCAACAAAAGCACATTCCCAACTAAGCTCCATTTCCAAATTAAAAAGAAAAGAAAGAATAAACTGAAACAGCGACTACATCAAGATCCTAAAAATCGTAAATTTTTGAGGTGCCACTGTAAGCTTCAGTCCGTAATCTCAACAAAGCTAGAATTGCCAGAAACTAAGTAGCGTGCGGCATTTGTTCCAAAAAAGCAGTTTAACACTATCACTATATTTAAACAAAATTCAAGACTTTCAGCAACCTTCAACCAGTTAGTTCCTACTTATGCTCTAGTTCTAAAATCACAAAAGCAGGAAAGCAATGTTGGTAACACAACACTTCCTCCCACACTTACTAATCTATCCAAAAATCAACAACATACTGTCCTAATTAAGCTCCTTTCTACGATTACATGATAACTGTAACTAAATTCTAAACTTTCATAACAATTGTCTTCATCAAACTTACCAAATCTCTTTATAACTTATCATCAAATTCCAAAATCAACTCTATATTACATTTCAACCAAAAAAAAAACACACGCGCGACTTTTTTTCCTCCATTTCACCAAATCTGCACAGAAATCGACAAAAAAAAAAGAAGTACCGTGAAAATTCCGGAAGAGATGATCGCAGACGTATCTGGCGGCGTGGGGCCCGCCGTGGCCGTCGTAGATCCCCACGAACGTCCCGAAGTCCCCGCTCTCGATCTGGCTCTGGTCCTCGAGCACCTGGTTGGCCTGCACCACCGCCATCGAGAACTCGACGCCGTCGCAGCACCGCCCGAGGTCCCGCCACCAGAGCAGCCCCTCCCGGCCCGCGCCTCCACTAGGGATGCCGCCGCCGGCATTGTCCGGATCGAGAGGGCTCCAGCAGAGAGAGATCAGTTTCATCAGCGGTTCGAGCATCCCACATCTCTCGAAACCCTAAACCTAGATCCCCACCAGAAACCCTAGGAACAACACGAGAGAGAGAGAGAGAGAGAGAGAGAGAGAGAGATTATTAGATTTGATTGATTTCGGATGTGGGGGTCGGAGTGGAGGCGCAGGTTAGAGATGGTCGGGGGCAGGAGGAACAAGAGAGGAGCGGGAGAGGATTGTGGTGGCCTGGTGGAGCTTTCAATGTTTGTGCTCACGTGGCATTCTCCCCCCTCTGTTTTCCCCAAAAAAATTTTGTCCACCGCGTTTTTCACCACAGTGATCACCGCGCCCATCTGGCCTGTTGATTCCGATAAGCCTCCGGGTGACACCGGGATTCATTGGGCTCTACCTAGTTGAATAGTTTTCAGGACACGATGATGCTTGTGAGACGCGGTGCGCAAAATGGAACGATGTTTTCATAGTCTAAGAGACAGTGAGAGTTTTTTCTCAGAAATTACATTTTTGACTTGATATTGGTGAGCCAGTGAACTTTCACTCTGTATTTGAATGATCAAATCCAAAAAGAAAAAAAATATTACTAGGTCTTCAGATAGTGTTTTTCTCTGAAGGGCTGTTTGGTTGCAAGGAAGAGGGCGGAAGTAAGGAAATAGGGAAGTATAATTACTCACTTCCTTATCTATCCAAACACAGGAAAAGGAAAATAAGAAAACCCTTTTTCCTTTTCTCTTCTCTCTATTACACAATCATTTCCTCACTTCCAGAGTGTTATATTTAATTTTGTGGTCATGTAAATCTCATTTGTAATAAGTTGCAGCACAAGACAGTTAACTTTTTGATCATGTAAATCTCATTCACATTCTAATTGCAGTCCATTTTTTATTTTTCTTAATTAATTTTTTTAACATTAATTTACGGTCAACTTTGTGGTCAACTTTTCCACTTCCACTTTCACGTTACCATCTAAACACCGGAAAAGACAAAACATTTTCCAAACCACACTTCCCAATAACATCCAAACACCGGAAAACTTACTAACCAATTCCTATGTTCCAAAGGGAATTATTACCACTTCCTCAATTTCTCATTTCCTCACTTTCACCCTTAACCAAACAGGCCCTAACAGTAGCTGAGGAAATAAGAGAAAACTACATAAGAAAATTGAGTTGATGGGCTAGGGTTGTTTTCAAAAAAAAATTTCTCAAATAAACAGTGAAAGAGAAATCATTGTTTTTACCCAAAGAAAGGTGGGCCCGCTAATGGGGCCACAAAAAAAACCTCCTTCTTCAGAGTCTATGACTGGAAGGGCTGTCACAAGGTTTGTTGGGGGAGGAAGTCGTCGAAGAGTCGACGAAGAGAAGAAGGGAATTCAGAATTCAGCAGCAGCAGAAACAGCAGAAAAACAGGGAACGGCCGACCGGCCCGGTCGACTGTCGGCAGAAGCAGCAGCTCGGTCGACCGGTCCGGTCGACCGATGTGCACGCTGACATGCACAGCGTAGCGGTCGACCGGCCCGGTCGACCGACTGAAGTGACCCAACTCTCAGTTGGGAACGGTCGACCGGCCCGGTCGACCGGTGCATGGGGCCGGTCGACCGGCCGGTCGACCGACAGTCGGGTCTGCTGTTTTCGGAAAGGGTTATTTTGAACCCTACAAAAGGGTTGTTTGGATTTCTAGGGTTTTGAATGGTATTATAGGGTTTGTGTGTGCAATCAGGGAGGAGAGTAGAGCGGAGGCAAAACTTTCCCGATCCCCATTGCTGTATGTGTATTGATTTGTAGAAATCAATAAAAATCCTCCCCCTTTCTTGCCCCGAGGACATAGGCATCAAGGCCGAACCTCGTTAAATCTGTGTTTCTGTGCTTTTCTCTGTGATTGGTGTTTGTGCTGGTTTGTGGTACTGTTCTTCTGTGCTTTGGAGATCTAGGGTTCCTCTGTAGGGTTGTTGTCGGAGCACAACGAGTGGTATCAGAACTCCTCAGGTTTCGCTTGGGAATTTTCCGGAGATTCGGAGGGCTTCGGGAGCTGATTCGGTGGAGATCGTGTGTCGATCTCAGATCAGCGGTAGTCGTGTTCGTGGGATCGTGTGTCGATCTCAGAAGGACGCAAGGAGTGCTCAAGGAATCGTTGGTGGAGTAGATCCAGTCAGAAACTCAATCTAGGTTTCGGGAAGAAGGTAAAAATCTGATTTTTATCGAAGTTGTGATCTATTTCCAGTTGGTTTTCCGCATACATAGAGGTTTCAGTAGATAAATGGTAGAAGAGAGTACATCGGTTAAGACCATGGATCCTCATCCGAGAATAGACGTGGTGAAGTTTAACGGCACAAATAATTTTGGGATGTGGAGGTGTGAGGTTATGGGTGCCCTGAATGCATCGAACCTCGAGGACACTCTACTTCTGGAGAAGAGACGAGGAAAAACCACTGAAGAAGAGTGGGAGAAGATGAACAGGTCTGCGTGTGGGTTGATTAGGTCGTGTCTAACACAAGACATCAAATATCTTGTGTTACACGAGACATCTGCTAGGCAGTTGTGGGAGACCCTTGAGAAGAAATATCTGACCAAGAGTGTGGAATCGCGATTGCAGCTGAAGAGCAAGCTGTATAGGTTTCAGATGAAGAAGGGGTGCTCCGTGAATGAGCATATCAACCGCTACACGAAGCTTCTCACAGATTTGGTGAACGTGGATGTCAAGGAAGATGAGGAAGACAAGGCTGTAATCCTCCTGAACTCGCTCCCAGCGGAGGAGTTTGAGACATTCACATTAACCTTTATAAATGGTAGACAGACTCTGAACTATCATGAGGTGTCGTCTGCGTTGGCAAACTATGAGACGAGGAGAAAGGAGAGTCAGCCTTCTCAGTCAAGCTCGTCGGTAGAGGCGCTAGCAGTAAGAAGCAGGGGTTCATCTAGGAAGGGCAGTGAAGAAAGAGGAAGATCGAAGTCCAGGTCGGGCTATAGGGATCCGAGGAAGAACCAGTGTGCCTTCTGCAGAGAAATAAGACGCTGGAAAGTGGACTGTCCAAAGTTCAAAGGGAAGAAGAAGGAGTCGAAGGCTGAAGCAAATCTTGCAAAGGTGACAAATACTCAGAGGAGTAGTTCATACGCAGATGGATCAGATTCGGACTCGTCAGGTTTCTTATTTTCAGTTACTACTCCCATCGTTGGTCACTCATGGGAAGATGAGTGGATTTTGGATACAAGTACAACATACCATGCGTGCCCTAATCGGAGTTGGTTTTCTAGCTTTGAGAAGCTGGAGGGGTGTTCGGTCGTTATGGGCGATGATCACCCATGTAGCATGGAGGCTGTAGGTACAATCCGAATCAGGATGTTTGATGGGATGGTAAGGGAGCTGAACGGAGTGAGGTGTATACCTCAGTTGAAGAGAATCTCATCTCCATTGGAGCTTTGGAAGTATCGGGCATGGTGATATCTGTTCGAGATGGCGATCTCAGGATGATCAGAGGCTCGATGGTGGTGATGAAGGGCGTCCGCCGAGACAATCTCTACTACTTGAAGGGTAGTACGGTGACAGGTCAGGTGGAGACTTCCAGTTCCTCAGATGATGGTTGCCCGGAGGTCTGGTAAGGAAAGGTCAGACAGGAAGAAGAAAAATCTTCGCGAGCTCCTGCAAAGATGGAATCGCTAGAAGGTGTTGCTACCCGCGAGTTGGAAGGTGAACACAGCGTTCTGAACAAGAAGAAGGTGAAATTCAGCACCAGTACTTACCGCAATGAAGGTCTTCTTGATTGTGTTCACGTGAGCATTTGGGGACCTGCTAAGACGGCATCGCTTGGAGGTCACAGGTACTTTGTCTCTTTCGTTGATAGTGTATCTAGGCATTGTTGGATATATCCCATGAGACAAAGTAGTGAAGCCCTAGATATATTGGTGAAGTTGAAATGAAGAATGGAGAGGCAGATAGGTAGGAAGATAAAGGAGCTGAAGATTGGTAATGTTGGAAAGGACATGTACCAATTCCTACATTTGGCCAGAACACCGGTATTGTTACTCACTTCACGACAGGTACAGATGGGTTAGCTAAAGAAGTAATCCGTTCCTTGCTGGAGGAGGTTCGGAGGTTGTTGTCTAATGCAGGATTGGACAAGTCGTTTTGGGATGAGGCGACTGAGTATGCTAGCCATCTCATGAATAGATCGACTGCAATAGGAGGTAAAGCTCCATTGAAAATTTGGTCTGGGAAAGCTGCTCAAGATCATGATGTGCTGCGGAAGTTTGGAAGTCCGACCTACTTCAGTGCCAAGAATGGTAAGGTGAATCCGCGAGCAAAGAGGTTTGTCTATTTGGGCGTCAAGAGGAACAACTACAGGTTGTGGGACCCCGAAGACAAGAAGATCGTGATGAACAGGCATGTCACATTTGGAGAGACTTCAGTGTTGAAGTCCACCGTCTCTCAGCAGGTGGAGAGGACGGAGACCATGGAAGTATCACAGCGGGTGGAGGTTGATGCTACTCCACCATCTCTAGTTGGTTCGGCATCAGTGAAGACTTCATCGGATGTGACACCGGGTGGAGATCATTAAACCAAGGGTGATGCTGAACAGGTTGAAGACATTGCTGAGGATGTCGAGGTGCTTGCAGCCATTGGAACCAAGGTGAAACCACGCTTGTGGGGAAAGAAGCATGAATCTCAAGCTTGTGATCGCGACAAGCTCAAGTTGAAGACCTTTGTTCTCCATGATGGTCGGGAAGAGGTTCATATGACTCAGTCTGACAGGTTCGCTGCTGCAAATACAGGTACCAGTGCTTGAGCTTAATGAAGCTAATCTAAATGAACTACGGTTGGCTTGATCCTTTAAGCAAGGTACGTAGGCAGCCGTAAAGGCGCAGCCAGTTGGTGATGCAACCCGTATGAAGCTATTTGGGTTCTCGAGAAGCTGTTTGGATCTTCACGTAGAGGTGAAGAGTTGTGGCCAATGGAACTTCACGTAGAGGTGGAGAGGCTTCACGTAGAGGTGAAGTGTTGTGGCCAGTTAGACTTCACGTAGAGGTGAGGTGTTGTGATCTCGATGAACATGTTGATCTTCCGGTGAGAAGATGATGAGCTTGCATAAGAAGTGGTGTGCATCCAGTTGAAGCCGATGATGATTGGTGTGCTCTACGCAGACTTGGTTGGACCGTCAGTGGAAGACAGGTAGACTAGATAGAGCTAGTCAGTTGGAGAGTCAGCGTTGGCTCATGAGGAGTCTTCATGAGGTCGGGAAGTTGCGGAGGAGGAGCCACGGTATGGTGATCGACATGTATGGAAGTTCTCCTAAGGTAAAGTGCAGGGAAGGCATGTGCGGTGCTTTCCAGTGGATAGCTGAGTTACAGATTCCAAGCCGAGATCGTGTGTCGATTTCGCCGAGATCGTGTGTCGATTTCGTCCGGTGCATGCAAGCTGAGATCGTGTGTCGATTTCGCCAGGTGAAAGACTGGGGTACGTTGGAGATCGGCTCAAATTTTGAAAAAATCTTCACCGAGGTGGAGAATTATTGGGGGAGGAAGTCGTCGAAGAGTCGACAAAGAGAAGAAGGGAATCCAGAATCCAGCAGCAGCAGAAACAGCAGAAAAGTAGGGAAACGGTCGACCGGCCCGATCGACCGTCGGCAGAAGCAGCAGCTCGGTCGACCGGTCTGGTCGACCGATGTGCACGCTGACATGCACAGCGTAGCGGTCGACCGCAGGAGGAGATCGGTCGACCGGGCGGTCGACCGACTGAAGTGACCCAACTCTTGGTTGGGAACGGTCGACCGGCCCGGTCGACTGGTGCATGGGGTCGGTCGACCGGCCGGTCGACCGACAGTCGGGTCTGCTGTTTTCGGAAAGGGTTATTTTAGACCCTATAAAAAGGCTGTTTGGATTTTTAGGGTTTTGAATGGTATTATAGGGTTTGTGTGTGCAATCAGGGAGGAGAGTAGAGCGGAGGCAGAACTTTCCCGATCCCCATTGCTGTATGTGTATTGATTTGTAGAAATCAATAAAAACCCTTCCCCTTTCTTACCCGAGGACGTAGGCATCAAGGCCGAACCTCGTTAAATCTGTGTTTCTGTGCTTTTCTCTATGATTGGTGTTTGTGCTGGTTTGTGGTACTGTTCTTCTGTGCTTTGGAGATGTAGGGTTCCTCTGTGGGGTTGTTGTTGGAGCACAACAAGGTTGGCACGAGAGATTCTATAAAATGAATAACTAAAACAGTATTTTGAGTCGTAGCTGCATCATAAGCATGAAATTTACACTTCAGTTTATTTTTTCGCGTTGTGTTTGAGCTCGCATCGGCAACACACGGTCCATTGATTTAGGGAACCAAATGAATTTCTCACCAGATCTCCAATTGAAATTAGAGACACGATTGTATATACTATTTAATAAACTGGTACTATATTAGGCACGATTGATTACGCTTTTAAAATTTTAATTTGTAAGTTACCGTAAAAGCGTATATTCTCATGTCTGTTATCACGGAAGTGACGTGAGAAAGAGGAGAAAAAGAGTCATGCACAAAACAGACACAACGTACCAAACTCAAATGGAGGGCCAGAGAGCTCCCAGATCTGTACTTTCTGAACCTGTCACGCTCCTCGAACCGATACAATTTGGCAGTCAGTCTTCTGGCCACCAATGGCAAGGTTCTCTGTTCTTCCTCCATCAAAGTCGATGAAGTAATACTATTTGTACTGCTTTTTTTTATGCTACATCATATTACTATTTTATGAATTGTGGGTCACACCTTCACGAATTGTATTCCCGTCCTCATTAATTGCTAGCGTGAGCCATATTTTATAGAGTATTAGAATAACGTAGTATCAATAAAGCAGTGCAAGCAGCATTACTCAAGTCGATACTCTGCTGTCCATGGTCAACGATAAGAAATCGCAGCCTGAATCACTTTCAGCCCAAAACCATCATTTGGTTATCCGAACCAGGTGGAGGGATGACTGGAGCCAGCCTTCGATCAAAGGAATGAGGAGGCACAGGAGTTGAGCTCGTGGAGGTTGAAGAGGACCCACTGGGTCTCCATCTGAAACTCTGAGCAATTGAAACCAACCCACATAGTGGGCCACTATGTTTTGAACCTGAAAACACTGAGGAATGCTCTGTTCTCAAACTGGCCTAATGGTTTTTTCAGAAGGCTGATGGGTTTGTTTGGGTGAAGCCACCTCTGTGGGAATTGGAGTGGGCTTGGTTGATGAGATGAAGGGGTGCTTCAGAGTTGTGGCATATTGAGGGGAAGCTGGTGAAGGACACATTGGTGGGGACTTGGGTCAGCAGTGGGATCCCTTTGATGGACAGAACTCCATTAGAGAGTGAGAAGAGAGGAAGGGAAATGGTGGAATCCAGTGGTTCACTTGGTGGTTCCATGAACTCTGTGTGTGTGTGTGTGTGTGTGTGTGTGAGAGAGAGAGAGAGAGAGAGAGAGAGAGATTGGATGGTGTTTGTAGGAAAGAGGGAGCAAAGGGACAAGAAGCTCAATCAGCAAATTAATGATGAAAGAGAACTCAATGAGGGAAGCCGAGCGTGGCCAAGTGTATTTACAGAGAGAGACTGAGGAACTGCCACTTTAGTTTGATATCATTTTTAGCAGAGTTCATCCTTTGCAGCTGTAGATTGCAAATTCACACGACATATAAATTTACATGCAATTAGATCATGAGCTATAACTATAGTTTCGAATATCAGTCCGTCAACATATCATATCGGATTTTGAGATATCTAATATAATATTAATCTTATAATATTCACCAATATCTGGGTTAATACTGTCGATATAGACGATTTTGTTGACATTGACATCCAATTTTTCCTTTATTGATACTAAAATCCATTGATCGTTATTGATACCACTAAATATACCTTTTTAAAGACATTTTCTTGTTTGAGTGATATTTATCAGTAACATTTTCGTGCTTTTTTGAATGATGCTTTTTTAAGTAATTTAGATGGAAGAATTGAGGAAGAAAATACTGCCATCACGCAAACCTCAAACTACTATCAACAACAGGCCCGTGTCTAAAATATTTATCAATAGATCGTAGATACGAGTTCCAGCCCCAAATCTTGATCAAATTCTCTAATATTACTTTTCATTTTTTGTTGACGTGGAGGTAAAATTAGAATCTACTTTCTTCCTCGACTTTGCTAACAAACAGAGAAATTGAGCAAAAATCCTAATATTTGAAATCTACAATGCAAATGGACTTCCTTTCCTTTTCATTATATATATATTTTTTCTAAGCGTTCAGACAAGAGCGAAACAAACAACTAAAAATCCTGAAGAGGAAGCACTTTGAGGAATTTCTTTAGAGTAAACAACCACCTCAACATATTCTAACACACCTACATATCCTCGTTGACAATATTATCATATATTTATTTTTCAAGTAAAAGCACTGAGGAAGAGAAAAGAAAACAAGAAAAAGATTAAAAAGATAATCAAAAAGCGAGTTTTTTTTCGTGACTCATATAGAAACTTTATCTGTCTGTCCGTCTGTCCGTCCGTCTTTATTCGTGAGATAGAACAGTGTCCGTCTTTATTATCCTCTCCTTCTTCTCCTCTTTCCTCCCACTCCTTCCTCCTCCTTCTTTCTCTCTCCTCTTGTTTTCCTCCCGACTGATCAGTCCGGACGATTTCTCACCGACAATGGTGATATACTCTCTAGTAATTTTTTCAGGAACTGTGTCCGCTGTTCCTCCTCTCCAGTCGAGAGAGAGAGCTCTTCCTTCCCTTCATCCTTCCTCTCGCTTCTTCTCTGCATCACTCCTCCCTCCTCATCTCTTTCGCTGTATCGATAAGTTTTTACTGCCAGAGCGGTATATTAGTTAATTAATTAAGCTATCCAAATTCCAAAATTCATTTCCCCTCCTCTCTTGTGCTCCGCTCACTCTCTCGATGCCTCTCCTCACCAATGCCTCCAGCTCCCCTCTCCCCTCTCTTCCCTCAACCCGTCAAAAAACCCTAACCGTATCCACCATCAAAACCCCACCCCTCTCCTCTCCGATCCAATCACTCCGCTCCGGCGACTGGGTCAAGCTCATCTGCGGCGCCAGCTTCGAGGTAAGCCCCCACCCAAAAAAAAAAACCCCAAACAGACCACCTTTGTCACTCTTTCGCTCTCTTCAATCTGCGCAGGATGCGGCCGATATCAGGAACCTCTCCCTCGTTTACACCCTCGCTGGAGGTACTACTCACTGTAACAACTCTACGCCGAAAGATTCTTCGGTTTGAATTTGGTCTTCAAAGTTCGTGTTTTGAACAAGTTGCCTTCTTTTTTTTCTGGAAATTTTGTAGTGGATTGCATCGATTGTGCTGCGGACGCGTCGGTGGTGAATGCGGTGAATGATGGGATTGATGCTGCGATGTCGATTGCTGCAGTACGGAGGCCATGGGTGATGATCAGTGTGAATGATGATAGGGAGGATGTTCATTTCCGGAAAGCTGGTGAGCTTCTCCTTCGAAGATTTTAGTTGTCTATGTGTGTATTTTATTTATTTATTTTGGCTGTTTTTATTAAATTCTTTTAAGTGAGAAAAAGAATAAATGGTAATTGAGTATGTAACACAGACACTCCGGTCACCAAGCCGTGCCGTGCCGGACAAGCATGTCATGTCAGACACCCATTTCATCTGTATTTTTAAGAGTTTGCTTCGTGCCGGTGGTGCTGTGTCTGTGCAACAGTGTCGAGGATGAACTTTATTCTAGGCTGAAATAAACAACAGCAACAGCACACAAACATGAGCAAAGATAAAATTGTCACTATTGAAGATTTTGGAGAAATGCAACCAATCAGCTATATATGCAAGAGAAAAGAAAGGTTCTTAAATAAATAAACCTGAGATGTGTAGGATTTGTCTTAGAGTTAGAATTGGCCTCGACTCAAATAGGAAAGGAAGGGTGCTTCCCCCATTTTGGTTTGATATGCACCCCCCCCCCCCCCCCCCCCCCCCCCAACGCCCCGCGCGGTGACTTTGTAATTTCACCTTCTTTGCTCCACTTGCATTACGCTACAAAGTATGCTTAGGCTTAGGCTTAGTCTTTGTTAATTGCGTGCGGAAAAAAAATCTGAAAGAAAGAAAGACAATCCTTTGTTTCAATTTCACTATCTCCGGTAAGTAGTTTTTCTTTCATTTCCATTAAATTATTAAATCATGGGGAAATCAATAAAGTGAAAGGGAGTCAACGGGAAATAAATTCAATCATTTTTTCTTCCCCTCATTTTCATGGCCTTCAAGTTAGAGAGAAATTTCAGCTTCCCGAGGAGAAATTACTGCTCAAATTTTCTTTTCTCACAAATTTTTGTTTCAGTTACCAAACGAGATGAATTGATTCCTTGATTCACTTTCTGTGGAATGATACTCATTATTATTCCAATGTAACCTTAAAGATTAGTGGTTAGTAATGTCACCATACTAGGTGGTTTTAGTTGGTTTTTGCATCTTTTGAGCTCTTCATTCGTTTCCTTTGCTTATCATGGAAACAACAAACATCACAGTATGAATAGCAACAGGGAGTGTTCAATGCTTTAGAGAATACCATACAGACTCATTATCTATGCCTGATTAGTTAATGCTTTCCCAGAATTTGATCCCGAGGATTGCCCACTTGATTGCTCAAGGCCTTGTGAAAAAGTTTGCCCTGCAAATGCTATATCATTTGGGAGGGCCTTGGTAGGAGATGAATCTACAAGCATTAATAATAGTAAACTCCAGGTGTCCATCTTTTTACCTTGGCAGGTTCTTTGCTTCCTCCTTTGCTCTTGCTTTTGCTTCAATTTATCTTTTTGCGCAGGATGGAGTGATCACTGAACGCTGCTATGGATGTGGGCGATGCTTTCCAGTTTGTCCATATGATAAAATAAGTAGGTGTTGATTTCCTTTCCTTCTATTGTTGCTTGATGATATAGAACCAGACAAGACTTGGCACTTTAAGTGTCCTTTGTTTATTTAGACTTCAGTTCAGTGTTTTTGGTATATCATAAATATGAGGCATGAGGTCAGTCTTTAATCGAAACTGTATATCTGATTTAATCTCTCAAACTATTTCTCTAATCGGAACATATCTGATTTAATCTGCTCAGGAGCTATGACTTATGTTAGGGATCCTGCTACTACATCTGAACTCTTAAAGAGGGATGATGTTGATGCTATAGAGATACATACGAGTGGAAGGTATGTTAGCGTAAACTTCCTATGCAAAGTAGGTCCAGTAATCAGCAGGATTTGGTCTAAATCATGTGTATCTGGAGTATCATTTAGATGATGAGTTGTTGAAAAATCTTTGGTAGGCACACTGATTTGTTCAACGAGCTCTGGAATAGCTTGAGCAATGCAATTGGGCATGTCAAACTGGTAGCAGTAAGTTACTATGCACCTTGTCTAGTATGATCAATTTCGGGTAACATAATAGTTTCAGAGAAGGATTCTATTATTTAATTCCTTATGGGATATAATAACATGCATGATTATATTTTTCTTTAATAAATAGAATGCGGTGTATGCCTGGATGCTGATATTTCCAATATTAAATTCTCAGTCCTTGCATTGATGTGAATTTGGAAGTCATTCTCATGAAAGTGTAGCACTAACGTGAAATGATATGGGTTGCTTTCATTCAGTCCATTGGATGGTCCTTTTAGAAAGTAATAATTCTTTTGCCATCACAACAGAAAAGGACGGAAACCTTTTTTTCACTTCCACTCAACTAGTGGTGACACTACTACCTTTATAACCTGCCAAGTGCTAACTTACCATAATGATCACTGCTGATGCATTTTTGCTACAGTCGTCTTGACCAAAGCTCTTGCTAAAACAACCAACAGTCCCACTAAACACCAACTTTTCCGCTTCGTTGTGCTGCTTCCATGAGTGCCATTGCGACCACCTTGACCACAAAGCACTATTGTTATCTACAAGTACCATACTACCAAGACAGTATTTCCACCACATTCATTTAATGCCACTCTTGCTAATCCACTGTCACCACGTGTTGACTGCAATGATTTCTCTACATTTTAAAAGAAGGCTATCACTATTCAGTAGTTTCTTTCTAGAAAAGTTCCTCAGTGCTTCCTAACTTTGTCTTGGAAAGCATCTGATAAAGATGATAGGAACTCCTCTCGATCCCTGTCATTCGGATCTCGCCACCCTCCGTCCCCCTGATCTCCGTCACGTGTCTATTAACCCCGTTGACACCCTTTTTTCACTGATTGCGAGGCGACTGTCTTGTCGTCATTGTCGCGTCGACAGACCCTGTGAGCAAGTCAACATCGTTGCAGGTTGCTGACATCATTTTCTACGCACGTGTTGCCGGTAGGCGTTGAAAAATGTGTAGGGGAGAGGGGTTGGGCTGGTGGCAGGGAGAGATTTTATACGAGGAATCTCCTTCAGACTGAACTTGCAAACTTTTGTCCCCTTTTTCTCCTACTAGGATAACCTTTTCGATCCTTGATTTCCTCATCAAATCAGATTTTAATGTGATGGGTGGCGGAAATTTGAATTTTGGTGGGAAATTTAAAAAAAACTGGGTTCAAACCAAACATGAACCCTTTTTTTAAGTGTGCAATAGAATTGGGCTCAGTTTTTTTGTGCTTGTCTAAGAAACTGATCGGTTTACTTGGGACTTTATTTTAATTCTGAATCAGGCTCAAAGACCCAATTGAATTGGGGTTGTTGGGTCCGACTATATAAAGTTATCCCTCTCGCTCAACTCTCTCATTCTCATCCTGAACTTCTCTCCTCTCCCTTACTTCACCGCCAGCCCCCCCCCCCCAAACTCTCTCTCTCTCTCTCTCTCAACCACCACTTTTATTCTCTCTCAACCCTCGCACTCGCTCAACTCTTTATCTCTCACTCCCCCAACCTCTCTTCCCCCTCCTCCACTCCACTATCGCCAGCCTTCTTAAGCGTCGTTGACGTGCTCCACCATCGTTGCCCTCCTTCACCGCTGGTGTGGCTGTGGCAACTTCGCGGTCCAATATTCATGATCTCTCCACGTGGCATCACTGTAAGCATTTTTTTGGTTAGTCAAATTTTTACGTATATATTGAAAATTTTCTCTCACTACGCCACTCTCCTCAAACTTCCTTCATCTCCTAAAAATCAGAATTTTAATGTAATTTCATAAAAAAAAATCATTTTTTACGTGCATGTTGGAATTTTCTCTCATTAACTCACCCATTCTCCTCAGACTTTCTTCATTTCTCCTCAATTTTTAGTGTGATTTTCTTACACTCTTTTTCTAATCTGTCTACTTCTATAAGAGTGTGGCTTTGATGCTTTTTTAAGCCAAAAAATTAAAAGCTCGAGCAGACTTTTGGGTTGTCTGATTGGGTGGCAACTGGTCTAACTAGTTGCCACCTGAGGCACATTCTTCTTTCTAATCTGTCCACTTTCATAAGAGTTTGGGTTTGTTGCTTTTTTAAGCCAAAAAATTAGAAGCCTATGGGACGTACTAGTTGCTACTCGATCGGACGACCCAAAAGTCCCCACATGTTTCTAAATTTTTGGCTTAAAAAGCACCGAAGCCATACTCTTATAAAAGTGGACATATTAGAAAGAATAGCGTGAAGAAATAACACTAACAAATCTGATTTTTAGGAGAAATGAAGAAAGTTTGAGGAGAGTGGGGTGGGTTAATGAGAGAGAAAGTTCAACATACACATAAAAAATGATTTTCATGAATTCACCCTAAAATTCTGATTTTTAGGAGAAATGAAGGAAGTTTGAGGAGATTTGGGTGAGTTAGTGACATAAAAATTCCAACATACACGTAAAAATTTAATTTAAAAAAAATACTTAAACTGTCGGGTAGAGAGACCGTGGCTACGCCATCACTTAAGGAGGTCGGCGGTCATTAAATGGACGGGAGAGAAAGCTCGGGGGACATGAGAGAGTTGAGTGAGGGTTGAGAGAAGGAGAGAGTGGTGGTTGAGAGAGGGTTTAGGGGTAGGGGTGCATTGCCGACGGTGGAATAAAGGAGAGGAGAGAGTGAGGAATGAGAGACAGTTAAGTGGGGGCTTTATATGTAACCGGATCCAATAACCCAACTGTCGCTTGAGGCCGGCGGCCATGGGGTGGATGAGAGAGAGGGAACTCGGGGGTGTGAGAGAGAGTTGAGTGGGTGAGAGGGTTGAGAGAGAGAAAGAGAGAGTGATAGTTGAGAGAGGAGAGAGTTTGGGGAGGGATGCATGGCGGGCAGTGGAGTAGAGGAGAGGAGAAAGTGAGGAATGAGAATGAGAGAGTTGAATGGGGGACTTTATATAGCCGGACCCAACAACCCAATTGAATTAGGTTTTTGGGCTCGGTTCATGATTAAAAAAACCCAATTAAACTGGTCGGTTTACCTAGACCGGCCCCAAAAATCCAAGCCTAATTCTACTTAAAAAAAGTTAAGTTTGGTTTGACCCGGGTTTTTTGAAAATTTCCCACAAATTTTCCCTCACTCATCACATTAAAATCTGATTTGACTACCCCACCTTGTTTAGACTTGGGCATGATTTGTACTCACTCAATTCCTTATTAAATCATGATAAGGAGATTTAAAAGAAGATTATTAGTATAATAATCATTATTATGACACGATTAATGTTTCTAATTAATCTTGTTTAAGAGCGTATTAGTACTATAAATTTATATTAATTAATTAATAATACTATAAATTTCAGTTAAAAATAAAAAATCAACTCATAATGATGATTAGTAGAGAGATTTTTATAACATTTTAAAAATATTGATTTAATTTCAAAAAAATGAAAAAAATAAAAATTAAATAAAAGTAGTAGAAAAAAAATCAAAATAATGAATTACTGACCAGTGGGGTTGGATTCACGCAGCACATCTATGTCTTCTTTCTTGCTCTTGCCTCTTTTTTTCCCCCTTTGCAAAACTCTACTCATGAAATGAACTTCATCTTGTACATAACTTTCTTCGGTAAATGTGACAACAATAATTTTGCCACCAATCTCTTGCAAAATTCCTGAATAGATTGTTGCAAAAAATACTTAAAATAATAAGCTATCACAATCTATTAAATATTAAATAAATGAGTTTTGACGGTTAATTATACCACAGATATATCATAGGTGAGACATGTTCCATCTTGATACTTCGTCGGGTGCTTCCCAAGGCAAAGTTGGGACACCGAAGCATTTTTCCTTTTATAAAGAAAGTAGACAATAAAATTTTAGTTTGTTGTGCTTTATTATATCATAAAAGTTTCTCTGCCATTGTACCCTAGCAGTGGAGCCTCTTGCTGTCATGCCTTGTCCATGTATGTCTATGTCCTTGATTCCTTGTCTTAAGCAAGCAAGCATGAAGGAGAAGGTTAAAAAGCTTCTCTCCACTTTGAAAACAAGCTATCTTATTTTTCTTGATGTTCCCTTTCTTTCCTTTGATCCTATCATGTATTTGTTTTTGTATTTTATTTGAATTTAATTGATGCTAGTCAATTTTGGTGGTTTAAACTCCACAAGTTGATACTGGTCAATTTCAGTGGTTAACACTACCAGTTGATATTTGTTCAACATTTGTAGAAAATATGAAATTAAGGTTGATAAGGTTGGGAACATGAACTAATAGGCACAGTTTAACTGATTATGGCTCTTATTTAATGTTGGCATGTAATCTTTTAATTTTTAGGTAAGTTTGCCTGATGTAGGAGAATCAACTGTTCCTGTGATGAACATGATGTACTCAATAATGAAGGCTCACCTTCAATCTTACAACTTATGGCAGGTCTGTTCTGTGAAGTCATGTACATATTATTATTTTGGTACAATGTATGGATGTTTTTTGTTTTTGATACATTGTCTCAAATAATTTCCTTCAATAAATTACTTGCATGACAAGATTGAACAGATTTTAAGGTCATAGATGTTGCCTTTAGGACTATATTTTCTACTCTATGGCATTGGAGTTGCAGTTCGCTGCTTGAAATTCTTGCTAGG
Organism: Agave tequilana; assembly: GCA_038442645.1. Lineage (NCBI taxonomy): Eukaryota > Viridiplantae > Streptophyta > Magnoliopsida > Asparagales > Asparagaceae > Agave > Agave tequilana. The sequence continues at coordinate 34,339 of JAVJIF010024205.1, forward strand.
TGCAATGTAGAACTTTATTTTTTTTTAAATATTTTTTTAATATCAATGTAGCCTTCTTAAGCCTAATATGCTGAGAAAATAGTTACAGAGATTGAACAAATTATGAATGCAGCTACCACTATATGCCTCAGTATAATCCTTCCCTGGATGGAAACAAAAAGCATTCTACTAACTTTTGAATATGGGTTCACTAAGTTTAATTGAAAAGAATAAGTGAATAACCAAAAGTCAGCAAAATGAACCTCAGTACAACAAAAACAGATTTAACGAAGAAGCTAGATTACTTTCTGGGCTTGTATATTCTAACTCCAAATCATGGCCATGATGGCAATTTAATGGAGAATTGACCATGCTGCCTCTGACTCAACATAGAGTCTGATTAAGAACTTTTATGATGAATCAGTGCTTAGTTATTGAACACACTGCTGAAGCCGGCTCTCAGAACACATGAACAGAAAACCCAAGATTGAGGGGTTGGTATTTCAGTCAGCTAAGACTCGGGGAGAGGGCGGGGCTGGTGCATGATTGGTTCTCTGATTTTGGGTGTGCATTTCGGCCTGGGACGACCAAAGCTTTCGGAAATTTTTTAAAAAAGAAGGGTCACTAGATGGAAAAAGATTTTCCTCATGCCAAACAATGTATTTTTGTACAAAGTGGTGTTCAGATGTATTTTAGAGAATGAGAAAGTAAGTGGGGAAGAAATGAGATAGCACTTACATTGCATGGACACGAACACGCTGACACGGGCATGACGCGACACGAAACACTAATACAAGACAATTTCTAGAAAGTGTATTGAAAATAGGAGTATTATGTATACGGCATGACACGTTTCTACATTTGAGGTGTCCATGCTTCCTAGGATAGCATGGATAAAAGTTATCAGACAAAATTCAGAAATTATTTTTTTATGGGTGATCCTTGGCGCAATAGCGGTGTTGCTCCATTGTGATTTGCGATCACGGTTTGAGTTGTGGAAACAGCCTTTCAGAAATACAGGAGTAACACGGAGCCATGCTGGTTGCATCTCAGCCTCCACACAACCTGCAATGGCGAGAGCCTCGTGTATTGGCTCCTTTTTCTTCAAAATAAACAATTATAAACTGATAAACAATTATAAACTGTTATTGTGGCACCAAGTGAACTATGTTCATTATTTCTCTTCTACGAAAGCACTCAATATATATTTTGTTGGTGAAATATGGGCTGGACCCTCCTATTTGTCACTGATTTCCCCCGCCCCACAAAAAAAAACACACACACACACACCCACCACCCAAACACACAAACACAAATAAAAAAGAAAAGAAAAGAGACTATTGTAAGTTTAGGGAAGAGTTTTACCATAAAATTGGAGTTAAAATTGGGAGGTAAACCAACTTGACCTATTTTATTTTAGTACCACTTCAAAGACAATTAAATTGTTTTATCATATCATGTAGATTCCATTGATTTTGTTGTTGCATTGCATGATGGCTTTTGTCTAGCATATCCACACAGATGCGTGCCAATGGTTCAGACATGGTCAATTCATTTTTATGCATTTGTGCATTATCTGAGTATATGTTCATTTCATTTTTATGCTTTTGTGTAGTATCTGTTACCTCATCAACTCTCTCAAACTCTTTGATTTGTGTTGATTTATATTTTTATCATTTTTGTATACTTGATATTTATGCTTTCTTTCCTTATTGTCAGTTATATCAATCTTGAATTGGAAGTTTGAATGATCAAACAAAACCCTACTTGTGCAATCACAGTTGGATGGCCGACCCATGAGTGGTGATATCGGCCGAGGTGCAACAAGAGAGGCAATTGCTTTTGCTGTTCGATTAGCCTCTCAACAAGAGAAGCCTCATGGTACTTGACCTCAGTTTCATTAAACATAACTCTTTCAAGTTTGCATGATTAAACTACTAGTCATTGGATTGGGTTTGAAGGTTTTTATCAGCTGGCTGGTGGGACAAACTCTCACACTATAGATAGTTTAAAGTCAATGGGGCTTTTGAAGGCGATGAAAATTCCTGGTATGTTGCTTTTCTGTTAGGTGATCTATACAGTATCTTATTGCCCATTTTCTCATGAACAACTGCCATATACACCTTATATGTGAATATGTTACTGTTAATTTTGTGTGGAGATTAAGTTCATGGCGGTACACCTTAAATCTGGAGGTTTCTGATTAGCTCATGATGGTCTAAACTGCCACCCTATATTTCATCGTTGATGAAATTTTTCATTCATACCAACGTTCTCTGGGTCTATACCCATTCATCTATTGAACATAAAAAATATGGCCTTCACAATAAAATCCAACCAATATCAGATGCAAGGTTGTGGACATTAATGAATTAGCTTTTTGAGATATGGGTTCACATTCACTTATAGATCTTTCGAAATTTATGTATTTGCACTTGAAAGTATGAGACATGACAAGAACAGTTACACTAATTGCTGTGTGTTCATTTTGATAGAGCACTTACGGGACCAACCTACTGTTGCTACATCCACTGGTCCGCAACAAGCTTTGATTGGTGGCATTGCTTATGGTGGCTATGCACGAAAGGTCTTATTTCTGCTTCTTTAAACTACATATGTTCATTTCATTTCATAGACAATGCATGTTAATTGTTTCTGATGGATATCATACATATACCTAGTTCATTAAGCATCATCTCTTTGGTTGACAAGAATAATGTTTTTTCTTATAAGTGCCGGTTGTTGATTTCTCTTTCTGTTTTTGCTTCTGCTGAAATTGTTCAAATTACAATTTTTGCATCAGATCCCAATATCATTGCTAGATGCCCACTTTTTACCATGGAACTAATACACGGGTGTTTGATTGTCACTTCCTCATGAGGATGCAAAACATGTTAGGTGAACCAAAATACTTTCCTGATGAAGCAATGAGATGCTAGAGATTAGGAGTACTCCCAGCATTTTTATATATACTTGATAAAATTCTTGGCTGTTGTCTTGCTACCAATCTTCAAACTCACCAAGACAAAGCATTCATGGAAATTGTAATAAAATTACAACACAGAGATGAAAAACATAATAGGGCAGATGTGGCTAATCATTGTCGTCATAATTTGAACCTGGTTCCATGATAATAGGTGTAGTATGATAATTTGAACCTGGTTCCAATTGATCCCCAACAATCATTTGGGGTCGTGATAATTACCCCCTCCACTACTGTTTGAGAATAAAAAGGGTATTCTATTATGTTTTTTTCTTTTAAGTGATATAATATTTTAGAAATGATAATGTTGCCCCCATGTCTATCACTTCAAGCACTGTTAGGGTTTACTCCATTCTAATGTACTGGGGGTGCTAGTGGTTGTTGGATCCTCTAGTATTCTATGTTCTTCCCGACAAAGGAGTAGAATCAATCCAAATGCGTTGTTAACAAGATTTTCAAATCAATATGTGAACCTCTCGTGGATGTGACTACTTTGTTTTAGATTCATGGTGTAGTCTTTGGAATGCCCATAACTTAATTTATTGTGCAAATTACTCCAGCCCAACCATATTGTATCTGTTTTACCAAATCTTCTAACCAGCATCCTGTATCTAAAATTCTGCTGCAGAAAACTTGTGTCATTTTTGTTCCCTTTCTGGTCCTTGGCTTCATAGTGTCTTTTTTATTTTTTATTTTTTATTTTTTGGGTGAGACCACACACCCATCATACCCAAGTTAAAAACCCCGTTCGACAGCTGTGGAGATTGAACCTAGATGTTTGGGTCTTACCAATGGGCCAAGGCGCTGGTTTTGGCTCCATAGTTTTCCTTAGGATGTTTTCATATTTATTCTCTCTCAGCTGTTGTTTCTGCTGCAGATTGTTGGGCGGGTACTGAGTAGAATGGCAATGCAGCATGGTCATGCACACATTGAGGAGTACCCGGAGTTTCTATCAGAGGCTCTTCAAGAAGCTTTGTCTTTGGTAGGGCCAGTTAAATCCTACAGTCTTACTTCATCCTGAGTTCAGTGTATGCTTCTGGATTTCATGGAGAACAGCTCAAGAAACTTCGTTCTTCTGTATGGTTATGGTTATATTTAGAGTGCAGGTGCGAACTTCAACCTCTTACTAATTTCACCCCATTCAGATCCAACATAAGACAACTTTGGTAGGTGTGGCATATAGCTCACAGAGCAGATAAATGTATAGCCCACAATTCAGTTCCACTAACATGCAGCATCACTGTCAACAAGAGATTCTATTTTGGATATGTACTATATTAGCATCGACCATGCTCCCATCTGCAGATGTTGGTTGGAGTATTGATTATTTCTCTCTTCCCGCTTCGATTGGCCACCCAACGGGAACATCTGTCGCTCCTCTGGTGCTAACTCTGCTTCCATTGGCTCCAACAGATACGTTGCCAGATGTACACGACTATGGGGGTAGCTTTTCCAATATCAGTTGATGGATCTTCCAGTGATTGGCCATTTATGAATCCAAGTATCATCAGCATGCCCCCCATGAGTTACCTAGTGGTGATCAACTTCACAGAGAGGGAGCTGCTAATAGGCCGAGGAAAGGATTAATGACTGGCTATACATATATAGTTAACTGAACCTTTTAATGCGCGGATGAATTGGGCATGCGAGATGCATCCTAAAGACGAGATTGTAGCTAACATATGTAATCTCCAATCAGGTTCTTATCAAATGTTACGTTGATTTATTACTTTGACCGTACTGAATTCAGATGAATGCTAGACATTCTTTTCATTTGTGATGTACAAAAGAAATGTGTGGATGTGTCCACTGTGAGGATGGAGACAATAAAGTTACATGAAAATATTGGGAATTCAGATGGTAACTGCCGTGTTGTCTTTCATCACTAGTGTTGTATGAAAATATCGGGAATCTCAACGATAAACAATTTTATCAGGTTCATATCGTCTTGGGTACCCCAAAATTTGAATACGATATTGCTGTGATGTATGATAATCTGTTGATCTTTGTAAAGTTGGCCCTTGCATTTTAATTCAAAGGTCTCATTCACCTTGAACGTGAAGATTCAAGCACGCAGCCTCTCACCTATTATCTGTTCAAAGTACAACTTTTAGAATGGTAGTTGAAATTTAGGCACATATTGCAAATAAAGATATATGTGTGACTTCATCACTGGGACAAGTAATTTTGCGTGCACGAGCGCGTGTGTGTTTTAAAGATATATGTGTGCATATCTTTGTTGTTTCTGTTTCTTTTCCTTTTCCCATTTTTGAGCAAAGCGTGAACATGTTTGTGGCTATATATTTTCGGCACAAAAACCGTATTTTGTTATTATTTGCATGGTTACATGAACACCAGTTGCATGGAACTGTACATGGATCGATGTAGGCATTGTTTTAAATATCGGCCGATATACCGGTATATCGGTCGATATACTGGTATTTTATTCAAAACGATACGATAAATGTAAAATTTTTACCGGATATCGTTTTGGACCGATATGGGCCGGTATATCGCCGCGTGGCCAATATATCGGTCGATATCCAAGATGAAAATATCTAATATATCACCTACAAATACATTTGAGGAGTTTTTACAAATACATTTAATGAAATTCTATAAAAACTAAGTATCTCCTATGAGTCTATGACCGTAAGCTTGCTTTAAATAGTTTTATATGATTTATGTAAGCAATCACATGTATATTCTTCGTTCCGTATGATGTCTGATTTGACGTCCGATATTTAATACCATATCACGATATATCATCAGATATCCGATATCCGATATCCGGTATATAATTTTGCTTACCGATATATCACCAATATCCGATATTTAAAACACTGAATGTAGATAAATAGAGATTACTACTAATATTCGGTATTCCTCTTTGCTCTTCAATAAATATTTCCTGGCATGAATATTTGGTAAAATTTGCTCTTTTCTTCTTCTTCTTTTTGAAAAGAATCAAGAGACGAGACAAAAGGGACAAGAGAGTGAAACTCTCTTCAAATTAAGACGAGTGAGAGATCAGAGACAGATTCTTGTCAATGATCTTCGGTTATTTTTGACATTGTTTTGTCCGTTATTTTCAGATATCGAATGAGAGAACAAGAGTTTACTGATCTATTTAGCATGAAATTTCAACACTCACCAATGTTCTTCTCAAGTTATTTTGTTGACATATGCTTTGTTTTTCACCATGGCGTGTTTGGTTGCAAGAAAATGGGCGGAAGTAAGGAAATGGAGAAATATAATTGCTCACTTCTCTATCTATTCAAACACCGAAAAAGGAAAATGAGAAAATCCTTTTTTCCTTTTTGTTTTCCCTTATACACAATCACTTTCTTACTTCTAAGGTGCTATAGTTAATTTTGTGGTCATGTAAATCTCATTTATAATAAGTTGTAACTCAGAACAGTTAATTTTATGATCATGTAAATCTCACTTGCATTCTAATTATAATCTAATTTTTATTTTTTAATTAATTTTTATTTTAATATTATTTTACGCTCAATTTTGGGGTCAACTTTTTCACTTTTACTTTCACATTACCATCCAAACACCAGAAAAGACATGATATTTTTCAAATGACACTTCCCAACAATATCCAAACACCAAAAAACTCACCAACCAATTCCTAAGTTCTAAAAGGAACTATTACTACTTCATCACTTCCACCCTAACCAAACAGCCCAAAATCGCGCTGTGATTACAAGAACTCCCAAAAAAGAGAACTATTAGATCCCAAAATATTTCAAATGCTAATTTAATCAGTAGATTCTACAAAATGTAAGTTCAATAAATCCGCCCGTATTTATAATCGGTCACGTGCTTTGGGGGGAAAAAGAAAAGAAAAAGAAAAATATATCCTATTATAATTTGCAGGGAATCATCCTATTCTATTAAATTCACCTGAAAAACATCCCTGCAAATTATAATACTATAAATTATTTTTGTTAATTCTCAGTTGATGCAAATGTATTCTCCACTGGATGCAATAAAACAATTTTTTTTAATCAAATCTTACAATACTATAAATTTGTGTATTAATTTTACTAGACATGGAGGCTTTCCGTAAAATGTTGATAGTACAGGGGTTTTTCTGTAATTTACCGTGTATTGGTAATTAGCTATTTTTTATTTTTTATTTTATTATATTATTGTAATATAAATAGAATTCCTAAGGTATTTATATTTTAGGATTAACATAATTTTCAAATCAACTAGGAATAAATTAGATTTTTTATCTTATTAGGAGTTGATTAAAAGCTTCTCTAATTGGACTCCTAGTTTAGAATTTGTAATCTTCACAGGAGTTTGATTAAAAAAGCTTCAAATTGAATACATAATTAATATTGTGGTTATTACCTATATTTTTATTTTTTTTGAGCTTTATTATCTTAATATAATTAGAAGGGGATTTAGTTTCAGCCATCTAAGTCAAATCGTAATTAGGAAAAAATTCACCCGCATAATTTTATTCGCTTCAGCCATCTTATTTAAAGTAAGAATGTGTACCCACGTGTCAAGCGCCGAAGTGCTTATCAGCGGCAGAAAGACGAAAATGCCTCTAAGTAACTCATCAAAAAATTAGACCGCTTGGAAAATGTCCTATTTCTGAGGACTGCGTCCTATTTCTAATGACTGCGACTATGATCACAGTCCTCACAAAATGATCGCAGTATAGAGAACAACGACTATGATCGCAATCATTACAAAAATGACTTATTTCTGAGGACTGCGACTATAATCACAGTCCTCACAAAATGATCGCAGTCTTATTTCTGAGGATTGTGGTCATGATTGTAGTCCTCAAAAAATGCACTATTTATGAGGACGACGATCCTCACAAAAATATCATGTTTCAGAGTCTTTATAGGATTGCGTTTATGATCACAGTCATCTTTACTAACACTGCGACCATTTCACAATATTCACAAAAAATGTCCTAAATTTGAGTCTTTATGTCGCAATGCTCACAAAATACCCAGTTTTTTGAGTTTTTGCGAGGACTGCGATCAAGGTCGCAGTCCGATCATAGCCCTCTTTATTAGGACTCACGATGAGTTTTGCTTGTATTTAGATTTGGAAAGCATAAGAGATCATTCGATATCAGGGGGTCTGCTAATGATAGCGATGCTAATATAAGGATTGTGACTCATGATCACAGTCTTTTGTAATGACTGTAACGCCCTGATCCCAAGGATACGGAGACGTTATGGCGACGTACATACGCGAGGTGAAAACACCCTCACACGTACGTTAAGCCTCAGTACAATAAATAATCTCTATAGATACATGAGTTCCAGCATAAAGTAAGTACAAGAATACCTGCAGGAAGTGATTAGCGATCATAACAGATAGGAAAATAGGGATACATGAGCTAACATAAACAAATATAAAGATACCGATGAATGGCCTCGATGATGAGTCTCTTGTGTGAATCCAGGGCACTATCTGATAATACGGTAACTCGGATCTCCAACCTGAGCACGCAAACCCAGGGTCGTCAGAAAGCGACCTAGTGAGTGGTAAAATGAAGGAGGCAATAATATATAATATATAGTAATACAAGCACGATACTAATATATAATACATGATGTTGTAATAGTGATACTATATAATAAGTATATAAGAAGCAGTAGAAATATATAGACATGTTATCTTTTAATACCATCACTACCTAGCTGATTATCATCGGGTCATGTCTATAGTCGTATCCAGTTTATATGATAATTACTGTTGTCTCGTGATGACGTACTAGAAATGAACATGCTGGTGGTGACGTGATAGAAGTGAACATGCAGATGTGCATATGCAATATACCCATAATACGGTGTCGTGCATATCTGCAAGGAATACAGGAAATAGAATATATGCAATGCAACATGTACATGAGTAGGATTACGGTTTGCAAATTAAAAAATCCCGAAGTGGCTCGCCGATACCGGGCGACACCGGTTTGGCCGGATTTTTCATAAATTCAGAAAAATTCTCAAAAATACCCTAACGTAGATAATACGATTCTAAGGTACATGGTGAAAGCGGATCCTCAAAATACAACTCCATTTGTGGAATAAAAACCGGAATGCCGATTATCGGTATCGGTCGACACCGACTAAGGAGATTTTTCAAAATAATCCAGAAAAATTCCAGAAAATCCTGAAAAATCTAAAAGATTAGAAAATGATTTGTGAAATTGAAATCAGCTCAATCGGATTATCAGGAAGGTCAAATCAATTTTGTACGTCGTATCGCGTACTGATACTGTGATACGTACACCGGGTATCAGGGGGTTACAATGACTGACTCAGAAATAGAGCATTTTGTGAGGACTCAAATGAGATCCGCAAAAGATCAATCTAAAAAAGAATTCCACGGGCTCCGCCCCCAACCCCAAGAGAGGGCTCTCCGCTCCCTTCTAACCCTCACGGCGACCTGACCGCGCATGTCAGCCCGCGAATAACTCTGCGTCAGGGTCAATGTTGAGGTGAAAGCAACGTCGAGGGTGATAGGGATGGGTAAAGAGAAAATAAAAATATATAAAGAAGTGGCTAGAAGGAATCAGTTTATAATGACGCGGATGAGGCTATAGTGAACAAAATTATAAAGCTGAATTTTTTTTCTTAATAATGAAGCGAAGTAAGTGACTGTAGCAAAATTTTTCTAATTAGAACTTATAAATTCTCTATATATTAAAAATAAGGGGCCTTTTGCTACAACCCAATGTTGAACTGTAATTAGAAAAAGTAACTCAGCTTCATAATTTTGTTCGCTTCAGCCACCTTTTTTTTAAAGTAAGGATGTAATCCATGTGTCAAGCGCTGAAGCACTCATCAACGGCAAAAGATGAAAACCCTAAATAATCGCTTCAAAAAAGCGGACCGCTCTGGAAATACCTTTTTCTTAGGACTGTGATTATGACGACAGTCCTCACAAAATGATCACAGTATACAGGACTGCAACTATAATCGCAACCCTCACAAAAATGTCTTATTTATGAGGATTGCGAATATGATCGCAGACCTTACAAAATGATCACAAATCTATTTCTGATGATTGCAATCATGATCGCAATCCTCATAAAATGCATTATTTATGAAGACTGCGACCATGATCACAGTCCTCACAAAAATATCATTTTTCTGAGTTTTTATGTGATTGCGACCATGATCGCAGTCCTCTTTTGTTAGGATTGTGACCATGATCGCAGTATTCAAAAAAGTATCCAATATTTGAGTCTTTATGAGGACTGCGACCATGATCGCAGTCCTAAAAGAAGACTGCGACCATGATCACAGTCCTGACGTAGTGCCTTATTTTTGAGGTTTTGTGAGGACTGCGCCATGATCGCAGTCCTTACAAAATGCACTATTTCTCAGTCAGCCCTCACAGAACTCAACGTGAGCATGAATAAAATGAGATCTGCGAAAAGATCGATCCCAAAAAAAATTTCAGGGATTCCGCACCGACACTGGGAGGGGGGCTCCCTGTCCCCTTCCAACCCCCACGTCGACCTGATCGCGCAGGTCGACCCGCGAATTACTCTGCGTCGGGGTCAAGGTTGAGGGGTGAGCAACGTCAGGTTTAATAGGGAATGGTGAAATAGAAAATGAAAATATATAAACAAGTGGTGGTTGGGAGGAATTAGTTTTTGCTAACGTAAATGAGGCTGTAGCGAATCATGAAGAAAGTAGTTGGCTATAGGGAAATATTCCTATAAATAATACATTTATAATCTAATTAGGGTTCAATTAGAAATTAGCTTCTTATCCTAGATATTTCTAATCTAAGTCAATTATTATTATATTATTAGTGATGATAGCAGTAGTATACTACTATTACTATTATTATTGCCACTAGGACTTTAACAAATTTGGTCTGATTTGTTTCTGAATTGTAGTAGAGATGAAAGTCCTAGCTCCATAAATAATAGTAATTTCTGATTAAAAATTCTAACCGTGGGAGGAGTTGGAGAGCCCTAGTTGGATTGAAAATTATTATTAAGGTCTGATTTCATGATCTAATTAATTATTATTAAGTCTCTCTCTGTAATATCGCAAGGATCTCTTGGGCAACCATGATGTCTCATTTTAGCCTTCTTTTCATTGGATTTCTTGAACATGAGCTAAGCCTGAAGACTATGCTTTTCATTAAGAAATAAATTAGAGCAAACAATCACAAATTTGTTATAATAATGGATATATAACCATGTCATTATCATTCCAGTTGTCTTTGACATGTAACAAGATCAGGGCATGCTTGTCTGATTGCTGCATTGTGTAGACAGTTTAAGGTAAATCTAGATATATATTGAGGTTTTTTTGGATTTTTCTCTCAGAACATGTAGTTGACAATTTTGTCATTTTCAATGATTTTTCATTCTGTTATGAATGATTTTATAGGACTATGAAGCCATAGTCACCAATACTCCCTACAATTTCAGCCAAAAAAAACGAGTCTGATTTGGATTCCGATCGTTGTTTATCAGTTCATACTTTTAACAAGATTAGAAAAATGCAATTACATTTATGATAAGCATAGTTTTTAAATATTTTTATAATTTTTTTTGAAGTTTATTTTACACACCTTGAGGAAACTCATGTCACAAAATATGACCTGATATTCAAGCACATGCAATTGGTGGCTGTCACAGTTCTATCTATCTGGCAGTTTGATAAGCGATAGCGATGCTATATTCAACATTTTTTGAGTCTCATTAACCAATTTTTCTGATATAGGGGATTTAACCATGTGCGTTATCATCCATTTTAGATTCTGTCACTTGAACTAGAAATTCTTTTAATTCTATATGTTGTTAGGATGTGGAGAACAAGCAACAAAGCAACTCTGTCATGTGAGTACACAGTCACCAATCCTTCTTTTTACCAAAAACATTGATTCTGTATTAGATCACTTCATCTAACAAGTTCTTGATTTCCAAGTGCAAATTGAACCTGTCAGTCTCTGAACCGATCCTACTCTGATTCCCAAAGCGCATTGCATTCTGGAGAGAATTCCATAAGTTGAACTCGCATAAGCAATTTATTTCTCTAACAAAAAACATTGATTCTGTAATAGCTGCAGTTCATCTAACAAGGTGTTCTCAATCTTCAGCGTAAATTGAATCTGTCAGTCTCTGATTTGATCTTGTTCTGATTCCCAAAGCGCGCTCTGCAGCTGTTTCCAAAGGTTCTATATATGAACTGTTCTGATATTGATGTTATTGATCAGCCTCGCTTCCTGGATCGATTTTTCAGTCAAAGAATGCGCTAAAGAAGTAATCTGAACCAGTTTAGGTAATCTGTACCTGAACATAGTCAATACCTGAACTGCAAGAATGATGCCATATGCGACTGTTAGCAGCATAACGATAACCATAAACATCACAAGCATGTCAATAGCTGATGTATGCATGAAAAAATAAAAATTAGAATGAACCAATTGTTATGTCAACAACTAATGTGAGTTCTGAATGCTTCAACGCTTCACTGTATTGATCACCCTGAACCTTCGTTATTTTTATTGTAAACTTCCATAATGTGGTGTTTGCTGTGCACAGTTGCATCATCACTTATCTCTTTAAGTATGCAACTATATTATCAGTAGCTCAAGTTCATTCAGCTGACATAAATCCGTCCACGTTGTATCAGAATACTTCGCGTTCTTTTCTATTAGACGGCTGAGATTGTTTTGGTCGTATATACGAGGAAACAAACAACTTGCCCGTATGCGAGGTGTTCTGATAGAATTTATACTCGCAGTTGGTAAAAACAAAAGATTGATCTTTAGCCATGACAAGAGGAATTTAATATGGAGCATAATAAAGAAAGAAATTGAATCTCTGCACAAACCTGTAAAAATATAAACTAACAATTATTAACATTAAGACCACCAAAAGCCAAAAAGCCAACTTGCTTGCAAGCAAAAAAAAAGGCCCCCCAAGATGTGAAAGGGGGAGACTTGAAGAAAGAGGAGAGCCAAGAGGGCTAGCAGACTGAAGAAACTTCCTTTCCAATAAGATCAATATATAGATAAAAGAGAATCATAGGATAATAAAGGAAGAAAATAGAAAGAAACGAAAAAAAAGTGCAAGGACTCGCAGAATTACTTGTATCACAATGGTAAAGCCTCTTCATCGGATCACACGATATCGTTAATCGGTAACTTTAGACGCACGATTTGGCACCGTTCGTTGCCATCAGATTCGGTGGACTGCATGCTGCCGCGGTCTTAACTTTAACAAACCTAATTAAGGAAAGAAAAGTTGTCTCATGTGACATTTTTAAGGTTTTTAAAGTGGATGAATAAAACCAAGTGGATACATACCTAGTAATTTCCAAAAGATTGTGAGAAGTCCAAGTAGAAAAGGGTCAAAGAAATGAAGATTTTGATGATTAAATAAAGCAAAGCAACCACCTCATTACAACAACTTAAATAAAATTTCCTTCCCATGGGGGGAAACTCAAGGGAAGACTCTATGGCAACTTGCCAAATAAAAAACCAAAAATAAAAAAATAAACCAAGCAAGTATACAAGCCCCCGGCAGCACCAAGATTAAAAAAAAAAAACAAACAATTTGATTAAAAACTTTTTAATGAAGCGCAAGAAATCTTTTAGGTTCACCGTTTTTTCTATAAAAAAAGAATAAAAGTCAAGTTACATGAATTATTTTGTTGCTTGAGAGAAAGGAATTTCTCTTGGTTGAATGAATGTATCTTTCTTTTTTATGTAAAACTCTAAACAAAACAAGAAAATAGAAAGTAATTAGCGAACCCGTCGGCTGATTTTCTTCGAGAAAAAGAAAATCTAAGAAGTGAACAAGAAAAGAAAAGAAAAAAAAGGTTTTTGTGAAGAAATTAATGCTTGTGTAAAACACTAAACAGAATAAGAGGAGAAGAAAAGAGAAAGAAATTAGCAAACCAGACTGCTGATTTTCATCGAGAAAGAAAATCTAGGAAAATAAGCAAAAAAAAAAAAAAAGTGTTTTATGAGAAAATAATTATTGTAAATTTGCACAAGTCGGTTGTTTTTGAAGCGCTTCTCCCAACCATTTGTTTGTTTTTTTGCAAATAAGAGAGTAAAAAAAAAAGAGTGGCTTAAATGAATTGCAGTATATATAAATAAGAGCATATTTGCAGCCCGGTGCAACTCTAATAGGCCGCATATTTGGCTTCAAATTGAAGCAAGTCTCCAAAAGATTTTATATACGGAGGGGTCTCCATTTTACTAATATTGAATAATATTGATTGAAATGTAAAATTATAAGTTGTTAATTAATTAGAAATGATAATTAATTATATTATTTAATTATTTTTTATAATTTTTAAAAGCAAGTGAAAAAATCTTAAAAAATAATTAAAATAAAGTCTTAAAATGAAATGAAGAAGTGTGATTGGATTACAATCCCTCTATTTTTAAATATTCTCCAAAAAATGACGGCAATACGTCGCCACCCATTGGAGATGCTCTAAAGCAATGCTCCCCCCGCCCCCTCAAGTTGATGATCCTCTTCGGTTTCAGATTGGACCAAACCCATTTAAATAACAAACCCCATAAAAATCCTTTCTTTTTTAAAAAATTAGAGATAAAAGTGTCATATTTAAGCTCCCATGCTCACAGAAATGAGGTGAAAAAAGAAGAGCAGAGAGAGAGAGAGAGAGCGGAGAGAGACCCTAGGAGGAGGAAAATGGAGACGCCCCCAGCGGAGGAGCTGCTGAAGAAGATCCAGGAGCTGGAGGCGGGGCACGCGAGGCTGAAGCAGGAGATGTCGAGGCTGGCGGCGGCGGCGGCGCCGGAGGAGAGGAGGCGGTCGCACTCGGTGTCGCCGCAGAGGACGGCGCCGCTGCCGGCGAGGCTGCAGAGCGGGGGGTTTGATTGGGTGGGGCGAAGGGCGGTGGGGCACAGCGGGTCCTTTGGCGGGCCCTCGTCGAGGTTGCAGAGGGAGAGCAAGGAGGCGGCGGCGCCGGCGGCGGCGTCGGGGGATGGAGGCGAGAGGTTCGGGCTGTCGGATCGGCAGTACTTGAATATACTGCAGTCGATGGGGCACTTGGTTTACATATTTGATCTTGATGGCAGGATTATTTACTGGTGAGCTCAGTTTGATGAGAAAAAAGCTGTCTTTTTTTTTCTTCTTCTGCCCCTAAATTCTGCTGCTATTGGGTCTGTTGCTGCTATTTTGGGTTTAGATTTGGTTTTGTTAGTTCATTGGCAATGCATCGATGGGGGATAGTTGGTCGTCTAGTGGTGAATTGCTGAAACTTTCTGTTTGATTTGGGGGAGGTTTTGATTTTCAGGAGACTGGTTTTGAGTTGCAGTGGATGGGTGGGCAATTGAATTCGTGTAGAGATCTTGATGGCGGGATTGTTCACTGGTGAGGGCATAAAGGGGTTTTCTTTTCTTCAACTTAGGCTTTGAGGTGTTTGGTGAAATGAGTATTGGTTGTTTCATGGTGATGTTGCTAGCTTTGGTAGTACTTTGCTCTGTATTTGATCCTCTGTCATTTAGTGGGAATTCCTGGGATAGTTGAATGCGTTTAGGTTAATAGTTGGGTGATTGGTCAAAATTTATGATCTTGGTGGGATAGTGGTGAGTTTGATAATGGGGGCTTTTATTGTTTTGATTTGGCTGAGGTGATGGTTTTGGGGGTGTTTAGTATAATGGTCTTTTGTTATTTTGTTGTTAGTAACTTGGGATGTGCACTTTGGATTTTTGTCAATAGTAATAATGTAACGCGTTCTCGTTGTTTCTGATTTAGTTTGATTGGACCCTAATTCTGGTTCAATGGTGGTGGATGAGGCAGTTGAACATATTGTAGTTGGTAGTTCGGACATGTTTTAAATCTCGATGAAAGATATACAATGGTGAATTGTCTTAAGCTTTCGTTTGAGTAATTGAAATTTCTTTGTGTAGTTCAATGGTAATACGTGGGAGAGTTGGATATTTGCAATTTTTGGTTGGGGAATTACGTACCCAAGTAACAACATTAGGTGTGAGCATGACAATAAGGGCTCTGTAGAGGATCTGGTTTGCTACTGCATGCAATCCGTTCTATCTGACATTCTGACTTAGCAAGAACTGAATCAAACCTGTACCCATCATGAAGGCTTCTTGCAATCCTCAATTCATCCAGCATTGCATCAGGGACACACAAAACACAATTGAATAGACACAAAATAATCTATAACACATATGAAGCAATTAATGCTTCTAACAAATTAATAACTTAATTTTGACAAACATCAAAAGTTAATCCAAATCAAATAGAAAGTAAGGGGATACAACTTTTACAATCTCTACTCACCTTTGAACAATCTGTCCATCAGTCTATCTGACCACCTGTTCATTGTACCAATAACTGCCCTAACTACGGTTAAAATGTAGCATCAATATGTTAAAATCAGCAAACTTGAAAGCACCATAGAAGTTTCATTAACTGCTGGGTATATGCTATAAGATTCTTGCAACTCAAAACATTAAATAACCATAAGCAATTTCCACAACAATCAACAATAGTCGCACACGCTTATCTTAAGGACCCTAGAAATCCCATCTTCGCTTGAATATGCTGCCTATTCTATCCAATGCCAATAGAGCACTGTTCTAAGTTCAACCAACCATACCATTCATGGTTAACCCAGATTTAGAAGATAGGAACCAGCAGTACCCTGAAACTGAAAGAAATTAACTTCATCCAATATGAAGATACTTGCAAGATGTTGTGAGGAAATTGGCTCAAATGGTGATATGGTGCAAATATGATAAACGACTGAATATTTATAATTTATCTATCCCAGTGACATGTGATAGCTTGAAATTTTACAGATGAGTGCCAATAAACTTGCAGATGAATCAGAACACCAACACTGTTGAGTACAAGGTATATAAGTATGCTAAGCAAATGGAAGTTAAGTTTCTATATATAGCGGAGTATGCAAGGATGCTAGCGATCATTGATATTGACTAGTTTATTGATAAGGTACTACTGGCATGAGTTGAATTTAAATGGGGCTCATTCTTCATGTGGATTGCAATTAATTTGCTCATTGCATTCTGTAAAATTGTCAAGAATTAATTCAAAATAGACCATTTGAATTCACCAGTAACTGGATGATTCATCAAGAAGTTCCTACATTTCCATATTCATGAAGATATTTCTCATTTTAATGAAATGACAGACCACAATTTTATTCACATGAAAAGAAAAGAAAACATTGTTTCATAATTAAAAGAAAATGGTATTCTTAGAAAAGACATTTCATGAGCATCGTAATGCCACATTAATTAGCTGAGAACTTGTACTTTCTGTTCTGTTAGATGCTCTTTAATTGAATGTAGGTGCTGTGGTCCATCGTTTCTCTGAGAAAAAAGCCACATTACTTAATACTTAATGTTTGTCTTTTGGATGGAAGTTGTCCCTTGGGCTAGTTTCCTTTTGATGGTTCCTTTTTTCCTTTTATATTTCACAATATTGTCTTTTCTGGTTTATTGTGATCAACTTCGTTCTTGTAAGGAACAATAAAGTCATTTATTGTGTGATGTCGTAACGGGTAAGTAGGTTTTAGGATGTTTTTGCAATACAATCACACCCAAATATGGGACACTTCATGTTTTTCAATTTGATTCACTCGTGGGCTTAGTCAGTATTCTAGATCATGTTTATACATTTAAATATGAATTGTTATTGATGTAGGAACCGATCTGCGGAGCATCTCTATGGTTTTTCATCATCAGAAGCCCTTGGTCAGTTTGCCGTTGAACTGCTTGTTGATCCTCTTGACTTTGAAATTGCAAGTAATGTTATCCATCGCGTATTCATGGGGGAAAGTTGGACAGGGAAATTTCCTGTCAAGAGCAAGTCAGGGGAGCGATTTCTAGTCATTGCCTCCAACACTCCCTTCTATGATGATGATGGTAATTTGGTTGGACTCATATGTGTATCAAGCGATCCGAGGTCCTTCCAGGAAGTAACAAGTTCTTCCTGCTGCGCGAAGCCCACGGCAGCTGGTTGTAACAGCGCTCGCCTAGAATCAGTTTAACAAGTAAAGGCTGTTCAGATTCTCAACACCCTCTCCAAGTAGCCATTGCGTCCAAAATATCAAATCTGGTGAGTTAATTTCTATTGCCAAAACAGATATGGAAATCCCTTAATATAATCTCTAGACCATAATTTTATGTTCTCTTTTAGGTGTATCCTATGTTGCTCTTTTTTATTACTAATACAGGAAACTATCTTGATATTTATTTTCACTAACACAGGCAACTAAGGTGACATCACAAGCCACTAAGGTCACAAATAAGGTTCGCTCCCGGATAAGGACAAATGACAATATGGATCGTGAAGGTGGAAGTGGAGACAGCCAATATTCTGACCATGAAGCAGTGTTAGAGCACAAGGAGGATGCAACATCTAGTGGTGCTAGCACACCTAGAGGTGACATACCGCCTTGCCCCTTTGGTGTATCTTCTTCTGCATTGAATGAGGAAAGGTCTCCTGGGAAAACAACTAAAGATAATGAGGAAGCTGAGGGAAAGGCAGGAATTCACAAGATCATAAGCTCAAAAGCGGAGGCCTGGATCGCTAAGAAGGGGTTATCATGGCCCTGGAGAGGTAATGAGCATGATCGGCCTGATGCAAAGAATCGGTTTGTTTGGCCATGGTTACACAGTGACCAAGAAAGTGATGCAAGTCAATCAAAGGCTTCTGAATCCAGTGGTAAGCCAGAAAGTCAGGTCAATGAAAGCAACCGGGCAGGTAATGAGGCTTCAGGATCCTCGTCCTCTTATAATGCAAACAGCACAAACAGTGTCAGCAGTAATGGAAGCACCAGCAGCAGCAGTGCCATTCACAAGGTGGATATTGAGACTGACTGCTTAGACTATGAGATCTTATGGGAGGATCTGACAATTGGAGAGCAAATAGGTCAAGGTAGTCCTCTTCTCCTCAAATGGATATATTTACTTCTTCCCTTAAACTTTATTCTTTATAAGCTTTGCAAGACATATAATAAATTCCACATCCCATGACATTTTTTAACAAAAAATGCCTAATGCATTAATTCTTGAAGGTTAGGTTCTTTGGCTTTCAGATATTTGTGCTGATATGATCTGTTATGCATACATTTCTCTGTCCAGTTGGCTGTTTCAGAGAGTTAAGTATATATAGAATCATAGATGGCCTCTTGGTAGGGGTATCTGGAAAACGGCCTAAGAAGTCATTTTGACATTATTTTACTTAAGTTCCATATTAAACTCAAATTTGTATTGCGCTTGATTTCCTTCATAGATATACTTGTCTTTTAGTTTTGAGCATAAGGAAGTTCCCTTCCGCCCTCTCCCAATGCGGACAAGAAAGTTTTGCCCACTATGTTGTTGTGGTGTGCCTTGAACTTGTGATCACAAGTTGTGTATCTTACCGCCTCTCATTCCTCTTTATATACTTGACCTTGTTGAAGCATGATTTTCTCTTACTCGGTTCTTCCGTACTTGATTAGGCAATAAACCATGCCTTTCTCTTTATAGTATTAAATGCTGACATCGCATGGTTTGTTTTCAGTTTCTTCTCATTACAGACATATTTAGTTGGGTTAATTAAACAAATATCATTTCAAAACGCTTTCTTGCTTATCAAAACCAGTTTGCGGACTTTTGCCATGATACTTCTTTTTTATCACAGTAATAATGTCCTGGAAGACCTGCAGTTTGTGGCTTGCGCATTGTACTCTAGTAAAACATATTGTCAGCCTCATCTTGCCACACGATCTATAAAAACAGTTATCATTGTTTCATTTTTGCTTCCACCAGCAACACTGATAGCTATGCTCTAGGAATTTTGGAACAGAAGATGGTCCATATCACAGATGTCTGTTGCACTACTGATCTCTCATACTTCTTGAGGGCTGAGAAAAGCTGATATCGCAGATTAATTTAGTATATAAGCCATTATACAGGAAGTTATATATTTGTTGCATGTACTTCTTGTGTTGTTTAAATGCATATTTTATGGGGTGTGTGTGTGACTCACAAGAGAGAGAGAGAGAGAGAGAGAGAGAGAGAGAGAGAGAGGAGAGAGAGAGAGAGAGAGAGAGAGAGCTAGTGTGTGTTTGCTTCTCTATATGGACTTAGCAGAGTAGCTTTGCCTTGGATTTCTATTATTTGCATTAAAGAGAGGAAAGATGGATGACTTGGTCCTCACTCAGGGTTAGCAGTTCCTTCACTTAGTAGCATTTGAAAAAAAAAAAACAGTACAAGGGTAGTTATTATGCCAAGGAGGGACTTTTCACCTACCGAACAATAAAAACATTTAAGGTATTATCTTATAGTTCTTATACCCGACACCTATTGTGTACTTATCGTTTTTGTGGTATAAGAAATACCATGTTTCACTAGGTATTGTATATAGTATATACGCATTTCTTATATCATAACTAGGAGAGATGAGTTTGTATATGCCTAAAACTATGTTTAGTTTTGTACCATTTCCAATTACTACCTTTGAGTATATCAGATGATTCTTGCATCTTTTTCTATGAGGACCATCCTGTCTCCCATCTTTTGGATGTTAAGTTGCGAAGGTATCATTTTTGTTATCTCTCACGTAAGTAGTTAGCGCAAACCAGTTCGTTAATGTGTATGGCTGTATACCAGAAAGTATGGGCATGACAAATGCTGTATGTAGCCTTATAGTGTGTATATAGTTCTGTTGCTTCCTTGCAGCCCAAAGCGAAAAATCTTCTATTGTTTGTGGAACATACGTAAAGGATTGTCTTCACTCTCCTTTAGATCAATGTGTTCCTCTCCCCCCATAATGAGTATTTTTCACTTCCCAATGTGATTGTCTGTTGCAGAATGTTACCAGGTTTGCTATAGTAGCACCAAGCTTCTTCACTTTGTAGATGCTTAATAGAATCTTATCAATTGATGCTCATAAACTTTTCTGCTCTTTTGAAAATTCATTAAAAAATATATTTTTACCAATTGCCTTGCTTTCTTGCTGGAATGCTTTTATTATGTGCACCTGATTATCATCAAAGGCTGGCTTGTTGAAGTGGGAATGATGGAATCTTATTGTATTAGAGAAAGAACTGGTCATTTAACTCATTTTAGGGCTTACCTTGTTTGAAAACAGCTAGATCCTGCTTTTTCATTGTGGAACCATTGCCCAACAGACTGTCGAGGGACATATCTGAAGATCAACTATCTTAATTTCATTTTGGTTTTAATTTCAGTGTTCTAATCCTAAGTATTTTGGTTAGTGGGTCTGTAAATTGATCCTGCATGGGCTTTAATTTCTGACAGTGACATGGTCGTTAAGATAGCTAAATGGAAAGAGGATTTTTCTTGCGGACGCAAAAATAGGGTAAAACTTTGTTTTTGGTGGATGGTGCAGGGTAACTGCTTCAATGGCAGTTACCTCTGAGTTAACATGGCTAAGCCTATTTTAAAAAATTGTTTTTTATTCACATTATATATCTTAATATTCTCCACTTTCCTTTTCTTATTGATGTTTCTCATAGATTTTTATTTTACTCAATGGAATTTCTTTTGCTTGTGCAGGTTCTTGTGGAACTGTATATCATGCTTTGTGGTATGGCTCGGTATGTTCATTCATTGCTTCTCCTTGTTCTTACAAGGTGTTCCAATATTCACTGTAAATATTATGTACACATGCTGTTACTTTGTATTGTTGTATGAATTGCAGAGTTATTGAATTCTTTATGCATTTCTTCAAATGGTTCATTAAGTTAACCTAGTGACATTGATCATCTCATCATTTGTGACGCTGTTACAGAACTTACATAAATTTGGTTAATTCTTGCTCATATGATTGTATCTATGGAACTCAAGGCGTCAAAATCATTATGAAGTAATCTCTAGTTTGACTTGGATTTTCACTTGGCTGGTTATTATTGTTTTCTTCTATTCCTTAATTTTGATAAGTTAGTCTCCTAAAAGACTTTTCCTTTCTCACAAGTAAGTAATAAAAGACATCTTTGTATATCCAATGCCTGTTTTACCATGGAAAACCTTCTTTTCCAAGTATAGAGTCATCATGGGCACCAATCCTTATAGCTCACTGTAGTAAAATGTTTAAGGCTATCAGCAACAAGTATTGGTCCTCCGAATGGAATACCTTTAAGTGGCTGACAATGTTCATGCCTGATTACTGGTATAATATTAAGTTGTATTGGTGAGTAGCTAGGTGCATGAGTAACTTTTTTTTGTCCCGATCTCGGAGTTCTGTTTAAGTAGTTTTGCTGCTTTTCCTATGCCAAATATGTTATGGCCAGAAAGGCGATTCATCAATTTTGTGGAAAATGCTCAATGTTTACAAAGCAAGCTAAAGAAGATGTATATCTTGCTTTAAATTGAGTGGTACTAGAACCAACAGGCTGTATCATATTGATACGGAATCAATGGAATCAGATGCACAGAGCATTCTTTTCTAAGTCAATCTTGTTATTTAGGCTGCTATTAGCGTACATTGAATATTTTGTTGGTGGTATGTTATTCTTACTGACACCCTACATTCATTTCATAAGTTGTAGTTTGGTGGTTTATTTGAACATAACCTTTCTTTGTCTTGTCTGAAATAATTCAAGAAAGAGCTGCAAAAAAATATTTATCTCAATAACATCGTGAAGAGCTTGACATACATTACTTTAATGGCATAGTGCATCATGCTTGTTAGTCCCATTCTGTTGAAGGTTGTCTCACAAACTTAATAAAATGATTTTGATAGAATTGGACTATTCTTCCATTATGGAGCTAAACTTTTCTAGTTCACTTGCAGGATGTTGCAGTTAAAGTATTCTCGAGGCAGGAATATTCAAATGAAGTCATACATTCCTTTAGGCAAGAGGTGGGTTGCAAGATTAAATTTGCATTTTGTGGTTTTGAACATTATATCTTGTGTGCTTTATGATTTTTTATTATCACAAAGAAGCTGAATCATATCTAGGGAAAAAAGTTGTTTGTTGGCACATCTTAAGCTCAGAATCGATGTTTGGTCATATTATGTTAATATAGTTTGAAAAATCTGGTGCTATTGTTGGAATCATTGTAGCAGTTCTAGTTAATGCATTAAATGCTTGTAATTAGTGAGAGCACAATGGAAGTATGGAATTCAGACATGTGCATTTTAAAAAGTAAGTATTACTTGTACCTGCTTGCCCCCAAACACATAGGGTGGCACAAGGGGTCCACACACTCCGAGGACCGGTCGGCAGGTGGGCTCTTGTGTATCAGCCTTTGCATTTGGAAACAAGTAGATTCCCAAACGAGCAGGGAATTTTTTCCATATTAAAAGAGGATAGTGCGACTCACCTTAACCATTAAAAAGTTTTCGGCTTATGACTTTGTTGGAGTTATTTACATTCATAACCTTATCACAATTTCTGCAACTATTTGTCAAGATCAAATCCAGTTGCTGGAGTTGACAAGCTGATGATTTTATCTCTGGCTACAGCATGCGTTGGGGTTACAACATGGAAATGGATTTGGTGGTACAGCACAAGCACGGAGTCACTTTGTCTCTTGATTTACTTATTTCTGTGATTCTTCTTATTGTTGATATGGATGACATGAAGCATATATTTTTGGTATCTAGTTAAGTTGATGAAAAATAGTTTATTCTCGAGCATTGTGTTTTGCCTGGACCAGAAATTCAATGTTCCAATGAATCACACTACTAATATGTGATTTGTGACTGATAAAGAATAATAATTCTGGCCTAGTGGGATTGTACATAAAGAACTTGCTTGAGAAGTTCTTCGAAGTTCAAAGGACAAGATAAAATGCCCTTCTCAACACTACATAAGTCTCGGATCAACTGATTTGGACAGAATCACTCTATTGAGTAATATGCATGGAATATTTTATAGCTAGTTTCATGTATCACACTGATAATATGTTCTTATTGGTGCAGGTATCACTTATGAAGAAGCTACGACATCCAAATATACTACTTTTCATGGGTGCAGTACTTCTCCTGAGCGTCTTTGCATTGTGACCGAGTTTCTTCCACGGTTTGTTCTTCTATCCCTTCCTTCCCATGTATCACATTTAAGAAATATTTCTTTTTAGTGATTTACATTAGTTTATATTCAATGGATACACTCAAACCTCTTAAAAACAAATAAACATCAATATAACAAATTTAAAAAATTAAAAAGATGGGTGAAATTGTCAGAGCCTCCATTGAGGACTTGTCGGAGCCTTGGCTTGCTACTGCATGATTGCTAAGACTAGCGATGGCAGCGGAGATAGGGAGCATGTAAAACCCAAAGCAGTTTTTCTCAGGTCAATCGTACAAAAATAAAATGCTTGAAGATGCAAAGAAAAGACTTTACGCCTGTTGGCTTGCTAAAAAGCAGGGTAAAGCGGGACTGTGCCAAGCTAGCTGGGCTCCAAGCACTTTAGGACTTCATTCCCTGAAGGGCATCTGGGGCTCTATTCTACTGCTTAGGCAGAAGCAAAACTGCATGAGATGCTGCCTCTAAAGAAGGGCTGTATGATGCTTTTGAAAATAGTGCCATACAAATAAGCCTCCAGAATAATCCTAAGCATGACTTGACATGGAGAAGTCACAAACTAAAAGTACATGAATTTTTTTATAAGTTTTTATTATTGTTATTAAAATATTAAGTTTCATGAATTTAAAAGTGTTAATTAATAAAACCGTAAAAGCTTGGACTTCATTAGAGAAAGATCACATGTTTATATAGGATACAATTCGGGCTTGGGTAATGGGCTAAAATTCCAACTACCCAATTACCCAATATCTTAACACTCCCCTCAAGCTGGAGCATATATATCTATCATGCCCAGCTTGCTACATAAGTTAGAAAACATATGTGGTGAAGCCTCTTTGGTAAGGAGATCTGCCAACTACTTTGAAGATGGTCTGAACGGAAGAGATACCCTTCTTGGTCCAAACATCTCTGACCAAATGACAGTCAATCTCAATGTGCTTAGTTTTCTCATGAACTACAGGAATCTGGGCAATATAGATTGCTGACTAATTATCACAATGCATGGCATAGGTCCAGGCTGTTTAAAACCAAGCTTCATCATCGGGTTCTTCAACCACCTCATCTGACAAGCAGTATGAGCCATAACTCTATATTCATCCTTTGCACTGAATCTAGATATCATGTCTTGT
The DNA here is from genome assembly GCA_038442645.1 of Agave tequilana. Taxonomy (NCBI): domain Eukaryota; kingdom Viridiplantae; phylum Streptophyta; class Magnoliopsida; order Asparagales; family Asparagaceae; genus Agave; species Agave tequilana. Next base: position 59,466 of record JAVJIF010024205.1, read on the forward strand.
TTCTTACTCCTCCAAGTCACAAAATTTCCTCCAACAAAGGTGTAATATCTAGTAGTAAATTTTCTATTTTCCTTGTCACTGGCATAATCAGAATCAGATTACTCAGAGATGCATAAATGTCCATATTTTATGTACAACAGACCTTTGCCTGGAGAACTTTTGACATAAACCATAATCCTTAATGTCGTTGTCCAATGAGCCTCTCTAGGCTGATGCATGAATCTACTCAGTACCCAATGTCAAAGGTTATATCTGGCCTAGTAACTGTAAGATAAATCAAATTTTAATCAATCTTCTATACCTTTCTGGATCATCAAGAGTGTGACTGTCATCAAACCACAAGTCAACATTGGCTTCCATTGGAGTGCTAACAGATTTGCACCCTAAAAGTCCTATCTCTTCTAGAAGGTCAAGAGTATACTTCCGTTGAGAAAGAAGTATACTATGTTTTTTATGTGCAATCTCAATCCTTAGAAAGTATTTATGCTTACCCATGTCCTTGGTCACAAAATGACGCATAAGATACTCTTTGTTTTCACTAGACCAGCTGAATTACTCCCTGTCAGCAGAATATCATCAACGTACGCTGCCAAAATTACTAAACCAAACTTAGTACGTCGAACAAACATAAAGTGATCTCAGTAACACGATGAAAATCAATGTCAGAAATGGTGATGCTAAATTTCTCAAACCACGCCCGTGGACTCTGCTTGAGTCCATATGTTGCCTTCTTGAGACTGCATACTTTATTCTCTCCTGAGCAATATACCCTGAAGGTTACTCCTTACCTCCTTCAAATCACCAAGAAAGCATTCTTAACATCTAACTGAAACAAGGGCCATGACACAACAATGTCAGCAATAAAGAATATAATTCCAATGGAGTTCAACCGAGCAATTGGAGAAAAAGTCTCAAAGTAATCCACGCCATAGTTTTGAGTATAATC